>WNWK01012607.1:7500-52500 GCA_009830355.1 Cherax destructor
ATCATTGAGAGGCAGTGAAGCAAACTTACTGGAACCTACCCACGCATACGTCAAAAATTAGACCTCAACCTAAAGTCCTTACCTAATTTTTTTTTAGGTATTCCCGAAGGTGGACCTCTAAGCGGTTGCCTATTTTTTTTTATTTCTGTATTCTTTTTCCACCAACGTTTCGCTTTTATTTCGTTCGTAAGAAGCGACTTCACACTTCCAACACTGGTGTACAGTAACTAGCGCAAGGTTCAGGCAACTGTTGACGCGTTCAGATGCCCTATAACTAAGGTAGTGGAACCCATTCCTAGATTACTGGAATGGGTCAGATATCTTTCGAAAGCCTCTGCCACTTGGCGTCAAAGGTTCACAACGTGTCTCGTATTTCAACGGAGGAGGAGAGTGAAACTGAAGTGCATGGACGCAAACCTGCAAATTGTGTGTGTAAAAAACACTGCAAAATTTATATTCCATAGTAAATATATTTAAATTTGCATCCACTGGATGGCTTGACTATTTAATGACCGATGCATCTTATGAGCAGGACAGTGACCATTTAGTTTATTGACTTTATACGAACCAGAGTTTATTGATGAATCAATCACTTTAGTGAGAATGCCTGTAAAAATATTTTTTTTGGAACGTAATCAGACAGAAACGAATAGAAATAAACGAATTTATGCGCGTTAATTACCAAACCAGAAATTTAACGAGTTTCACGTTACCAAAATAGACATTAATGGCAGTAGTAGTGATATCGCGTTACCAATATTGCAAGCATTGCTCAGAGGCTTTTATCGAATTAGTGTTTGAGGAAATATGATACCAAGTTAGGCGGAGTTTTAGATGAGTTGGGGATAAAAAGAGAAAGGGGAAACTAACTAGTAGAGGGGGGCGAGAGTATAGAAAAGGAGAGGACGAAAGGGAAGGAAGTTGATGAAAGGGAGTAGGAGTGAGTGGGCTTGATAAAAGGTGACTAATAGTGGTAAAAAAAATGATGAAGGCAGAGAAATGACCAAGGAATTAAAAATGGTCCATTTATTATACACATATACACGTATATACACAGAGAAAGTTACCTCTTTGTTTATCTTCTTGTATATGCATTCGCGCATATATAAAATGTTTGTATATCTTCTTGAATATATATATATATGCAAATTAACCACAAGTGGAAAAAATAGTGAAATTCCAAGCGTTTTCGTGATTTTTCACATTAAGAAATATGATAATGTGAGAAAAACGAAAGTGCTTAGAGTTTAATTATTTTTTCACTGTAGTTATTTTGCATATTGTGATATCACCTGTTTACTGTGATCTTATCGCATTGTGTGTGTGTGTATGTATATATATATATATATATATATATATATATATATATATATATATATATATATATATATATATATATATATATATATATATATATATGTCGTGCCGAATAGGTAAAACTGGTCAATTAGCAAGAACTCATTTAAAATTAAGTCCTTGCTAATTTTTTCTCTTATACGTTTGAAGATATATTTTTTTTTCATTTATGTTGATGTAAAAATTAATAATTTTGTACCAAAAGAACCTTAGAAAACTTATCTAACTTTATTATAAAAAGTGCAATTTAATTCAGCCTAATCCAACTAAATACATATTTTAGATAAGTTTACAGTAATTTAATAATAAACAAACACAATGAAATATATTTTTGTCGTTAGGTTCAGAATGATTTTTGCGAAATTACACAAATTTTCGCTTGCCTTATTCGGCAAGAAGAGCGTTGCTATTTATGCCAAAATCTCATATATATATATATATATATATAATATATATATATATATATATATATATATATATATATATATATTGACGTATATATAGAACATTGCCTGTGCGAAAATCTTCGTGTACATAGTTTCACAAAATCCTCTGTTTTTTAGTAATATAAATAACAGAAAAGAATAGCAAGGGCAGCTGAATCCCGCACAATAGCACACACACAACAGACTTTGTAAGCGGATATTGTCGAGCATCTTGGAGAAGGGATTATTGTTTTTTGGAGGGATATTCTGAGGTATATTCGTTGAGGAAGGTTGTGGTATAACAAGGGGGTGAAGTGTGTGGGGTAGGGGTGGGGAGGTAGACGCGGAAGAAACAGAGGAGTAAGAATATGTAGAGGAGGATGAGGGATGAGAAGGAAGTAAGAGAGATAAAGGAAGAGGAAGAAAAATAAGGGTAACAAGATAAAGAATAAGAAGAGCATATATATATATATATATATATATATATATATATATATATATATATATATATATATATATATATATATATATATATATATATATATATATATATAATAATATTGCAAATTGTGGGACCCACAATCTCGGAGAAGTGACACACACCCGACATGCAACACCCGACACACAACACCCGACACGCAACACCCGACACGCAACACCCGACACACAACACCCGACACACATCAACGCCTCACTCAGGCGGACGCGTCAAAGGCTTCCCGAAATTGTTACCATACTTGTGGTTCTTACAAATACCTTCAATTTCTTCAATACCCACCTCAACTTTCCACTACACGAGTCTCTCAACGAGCCGAATTTAGATACAAGTTGCCGAAGCAACCCCCTCACAGCTTTACAAGTATTTCCCATGTATCTACGCTTTTAAAAACTCACGGTGTTTTCATTCGAGAATTTTATATATAAAAAATAGTTTATCCTTGACCATCTTGCTCATTTCCTGAGATACTCGCCGGAAATTCTTCTAAATTACTTAAGTTTATCTAAGTTCTCCTCGAAGATTTCTTGGTGGCATGAGATGGCTAGGAAGGCGATATTAGTGTTATTTTGGACCTTGTGACTGGTATGCATTGGGGTCAACCACGATGTGGAGTTTCCAGTTACGATTTTCATGGTGTCTCCCAGTGCTTCCTTCCTTCCATCTATCCTTCCTTCCTTCCTTCCTTTCTATTTACATCCTTTTTCTAATCCCTTTCTTCCTTGATTAAATTATTTTCATTATTAATTATTTTATTTTAATTATTACTTATGTGTGTGTGTGTGTGAGAGAGAGAGAGAGAGAGAGAGAGAGAGAGAGAGAGAGAGAGAAGAGAGAGAGACAGAGACAGAGAGAGAGAGAGATAAACCTCTTTCACATCCTCCAACCAACCTTGCTTGTGATGATCCCTCATCTTCCTTCCCTCCGTCCTGGATCTGAACCCTTCATCTCTGTCATCCTCTTCTGCACCATCCTTTCTAAATTCTCAAAACACCTCAACACTGAGTATGGAACATGTTCGTACAGCATAATGGCATCAACGATTAAAAGTCAGTTGACCAAATGAAATCGCTGGCGCATTCTGTATCTCTCTTAACAATAAAAAAGCTTTAAAATGAGCTGATGTAAGCAACAGTTTTTTGCTTGTAAATAAAGATAGGAACCCTTAACCTTACCTTTTAAAGCCCTTGTGTAAATTATTTGTAATATTTTTATTTCTACAAGTACATGTACAAGGTATACAGACCATAGCTGACATCAATGACATATTACTATATGTCATTGATGTCATATTACTATTGGCCCGAAATGCTCTGCATTTCGGGCCAATTAGGTCACTTTTGTCCCAGGATGCGACCCACACCAGTCGACTAACACCCAGGTACCCATTTTACACTGATGGGTGAACAGGGGCAGCAGGTGTCTTATGGAAACACGTCCCTAATGTTTTCCAGCCGTACCGGAGATTCGAACTCCGGACCTCAGTGTGTGAGCCGAGTGCACTACCGATCTACTCTAGTCTATGGATTACACCTTTCCTAACTCTTCATTGTCTTCTAATCTCTTCACTCCGAATTCTTTTTCAAAATATTTTTTCAACACGTTGCTGTGAAACGTGACACCTCGCTGCCTCGCTGCCTCCGCTGCCTCCGCTGCCTCCAGCAGCCTCCTCCTCACTGCAGAGTTTAAAGCCTTGGAGGAACACTGTATGGGCCCGTAGGCCTGCTGCAGTGCTCCTCCATTTTATGCTTCACCCCCGTACGAAAGTGGTGGTACCACTATAAAGGAGGGGTAAGAATGTTGCAATTCGGTGGGTCTTCCGAACCGTAATGTCAGCGATTGAAATGAGTGATGGTGAATATGTTTTCTTTCTGTAGGGGGGTCACACCACCTGGATAGGTGGTGTGTTAAAAGTAATACAACACACTATGGACCCTCTGGGTCCAGCCTTTCCTCCCTCTGGGTCCAGCCTTTCCTCCCTCTGGGTCCAGCCTTTCCTCCCTCTGGGTCCAGCCTTTCCTCCCTCTGGGTCCAGCCTTTCCTCCCTCTGGGTCCAGCCTTTCCTCCCTCTGGGTCCAGCCTTTCCTCCCTCTGGGTCCAGCCTTCACTTCCTCTGGGTCCAGCCTTTCCTCCCTCTGGGTCCAGCCTTCACTCCCTCTGGCTTTTGTTTTGTTTTAATAGAGCCTTCTTGATCGTCTCCAAGTACCGACATTCACCATCCCCACTTAATTGCAACTCGAGGCAGGCATGAGTATTGACTGCCGTAATCAATACACACAATGATTCCCCCACTGACTTCACTTTCCCCAACACGTCTCCTCCTACGCTCCAGCAAACTCCTTCACCCCGTCACACTTGATAACATTCCCTGTTGAATTATGAAGGAAAATTATTTGATCTGACGAGTACCTTGTTCTTTCACTCTCCTCAGTCCATAAACCTTGGAGAAAAAGTATTTGAGGTGGTCAGTCCCTCAGCCTGGAGAAGAATTCAATTTTATGGACTGGGATGATATGAAACCGAAGCATGAGACCGGAGTCTTAAATACTGTCGAAGGTGAGGTGGAAGATCTCAGACGTTGTAGGGAACGGGATCTACTAGTGGAAGTAAGAAGGCAGATCCATCTGCAATCCAACTCTTCTCACACATAACTTGTAGATAAGAGATGAAAAATGGAAGATGTCCTCTGTACCGAGATACCGTTATACTGTAGGGTCTGACAGTACTGTTGAAAATGGTATAAAGTACAGACAAATTGAAGACTAAGACACATGTGCAACAGTTGGGTATCTACTAGTTACGAGTGAAAAGGGTTGGATTCCAGATGGACCTGCCTCCTTATTTCCACTAGTGGATCCCGTCACACGTCTTCGAGATCTTCCACCTCACCTTCGACAGTATTTAAGACTCCGTTCTCATGCTTCAGATTCATATCGTTCCAGACCTGAGGGACTGACCACCTCAAACACTTTTTCTCGAAGGTTGATGGACTGATTACATTATTTCACTACTACACCTACTGCCTCTGTATTTGACTGAAGAATCCTACTGTGTAGGCGAAACGTTTCATCAATAAAGATATCCAACTGTTGCATAAGTGTCTAGTTCTTTAGATTAAACGATACCCATAAACAAGAGAATACCTTGATTAACCACAATGCTTCGTCCACACAATGATTTGATAAATTCCACTTGGTGAGCGAAACGTTCTCTAACAGGGACACTCACGCATTTTCTTCAGAATTTCTTGGTGTGACAGTCTTAGGCGTGTTACGCCTCTGAGAAAAACAGACAAGTATAGAAACAGGACGGAAATAAGTCACTTTGTCTGACCTTCTTTGGGTTACCCCAGTTAATTTACACACATGTTACCACCTATGATAATTTGTGTAACTGTATTTGTGTGTACCTATACATAAACAAACTTACTTACATCTCCGAGATTCACTTAGGGAGGAAAGTGTTCTTTGCGCTCGGTCAATATTTCCCGACCATTACGGCAGAGAAATGCAATACGGCCATAAATCTTCTCTCACGTCAATGGATTCTAAAATTCCGAAAGCACTCCTTGTTTACAGGAGTTATTGTCCAATAATAGAGGCGAGCTTGTGTTCGTCAGAGTGCTGGGTAGACAGCAGCTTGTGTCTACCACAGTGCTAGTAGATATGATACTGAGGTGCTGGTAGACAAGAATAATTCACTATTCATTTAAAATGAAAATCATTTAATAAGAAGAATAACTTTCCCACATATATGAAGGGAGAATATCATAAAAGCTTTGGACTCCTTTATGTCCAGTGAATCATGTCGTAGTAAAATGTTCTTGAAGAAATGGGTTACTATCACTCAGTGGGTAACTTTCATATTTTAAATCAGGATGGGGCCCAAATATCCAACAATAGTCCTTTTCCATAGCATGCAATAGTCACGTAAATACAAGAGGGTATTGGGCTTCCAAACACCTAAAAGTATGATTATTATTATATTATTAATTATTATTATTATTCTAAGCGTTAAACCCACAAGTGTTATAGATCGCTACATGGTAGGGCTTGCTAAAGGTTTAATATGCTTGACCAGAGACTAGCGAGGGTGGAGAGTATAACAGAGGGAGAGTATAATAGAGGGAGGGTATAACAGAGGGAGAGTTAGTAAGGTCGGTGAGAAGTGCTAGAGGAAGTAGAATCAAAGTTTGTGTAATAAATACGTTGGTGTCAAAAAAAAGTCAGAGATTGTCTGTGTCAAAGGTGGGGAAATACTTAGAGATCAAAGTACAATCACAAAGGCACGTCCATTAGCTTGCTCTCTCCCAACGTAAGTTTGGAGGGTATATCAGTACCTTAGCAAAGATATATACATCGAGACGTGTTGTATCTATCAGTGTATATACGACGCGAGTGTAAAGCTTATTTTAGGGATTAAAGTATTCTTGGCTGGTGGTGAACACGTTACATTCCTTTTTTTTTTGTTGATAAATGGGACACTTGTACAATATTTGGGAATCCTTATTATGGAAACGTTTCGCCAACCAGTGGCTTCAGCCCAATACAGAAAACAGTGAAAAAAAAAAAACCCAATAAAGTCAAGTAATAAGAGCTTAGTTCTTTAGTCATGTGTTAGGTGTTGTGTCTAGACGCCACTCAATAAAACTAGTATAGTGGCGACATTATTACATTATTTTTATTATTATTATTATTTCTAGTAGTAGTTGTAGTAATAGTATTAGTAGGAACCACCCATGTTGAGGGACTGATTACCTCAAACTTCTATTTTTTTCTACTCCTCTTCTTTGTATTGGACTGATGAAGCCACTGTGTGGCCAAAACGTTTCCTCAATAAACATTCCCAAATGTTGCACACGTATCTTATTCTTTACCTTTACATTGTATACAATGAAAATATTTATCTGGTCAGAGAATATGAGAGGGCCCCCAGGCCTACAACGACTGTCTGGCACTGACTAAACCAACACTGTTGATACGGGAATTTTCACATATACAGCCATGATAACTGTGTATCTGACATGTGTTCTGGCGTAGTTTGCATATGTTGCTTGTGTACTTCTAGCTGGGCAGGTCCCAAAATGTAAAACAATACGTTTTGTTTGTACTGAGAATATTGTCGTAGTTTTTACGTTGTCCCGGGTGAAGGGGTTGAGAGAGAGAGAGAGAGAGAGAGAGAGAGAGAGAGAGAGAGAGAGAGAGAGAGAGAGAGAGAGAGAGGAGAGAGAGGAGGGAGGGAGATAGAGTCGTTTGAAACTGGCGGTGGAGAATAGGAGAAATAGGTGACAGAACGAATTAGAAACCTTTGGAGGAAACTAAAATGAGAGGAGGAGAATAAAGATATTGTGGGAGGGAGTTTCTCTTTCATATTCATCAAAATTGGATATATAAGCAGTGTGGTGCTGCACTATTGTTTATATTAATTACACAGTAGAACAAAAGAGGTGGATGGGGTATATGGGGGGAAGAGATGGAGAGATAAGAGAGTAGGGGGTGAAAGAAAGGGGTGGAGGAGGAGGTAGAGAGAGAATGAGAGGCAATGTTGAAGAGATATATTAAGTTAGATGGAGGAAGATACGTGGGTGCGATAAGAGATGATGGGGGAGGAGGAGGAGGTTGATAACAGGGTGTGTGTGATATAGAGAGAATATACGAGAGACAGGAGATAATGAGAAAATAGAAAAATGAGAAGAGAATGGATGATGAGAGGGTGAGGGGAGGAAGAGAAGAATTCTTTAAGTAAATGAACACAGATGCAACTAATGATACTTTATTGTGGCAACGTTTCGCTCTTCTCGACAGGGAAACGTTGCCACAATAAAATGTCACATTAGTTGCATCTGCGTCCATTTACGGTCGATAATTATACCATTATTACTAAGAATTCCTTAATATCAACAGGAACAGGAAGACTTTTCGCCCAATACTGGAATTCTTCCAGCAGGTACTGGAGTTTCTTACACACACGACTGTAGTGTCTTCCTGACGTATTTTGGCCACCTAGCTGTGACCCACAGCCTTGTGGCTCACACACAAGTACCTGTGTTCACTACTAGGTGGAGGAGAAATATATAAAGAAACATGAACAGAAGTTTTCCTATGTGAGATTTTGAGATTGTGTCTCGAATACGAGATTGTGTCTCGAATACGAGATTGTATCTCGAATACGAGATTGTGTCTCGAATACGAGATTGTGTCTCGAATACGAGATTGTGTCTCGAATACGAGATTGTATCTGGAATACGAGATTGTATCTCGAATACGAGATTGTATCTAGAATTCTTTTACCCGTGGGACACTCTGCACCCTGAGAGAGGATGGGGGGCAATAGAGGGGAGAGATAATTGAGAGGAGGGTGAGGCGATGGGTGAGGGGATGAGTGAGGGGCCGTGTTTACCCTCGGAGATGAGAGTTGTGTTTGCTAGCTAGTTTTTGTTATGTTATCTTGTGGGGGAATTTTCTTTTTCTTTGCCCAGGAGAGACAGGTTCAGTTTTTTGTGATAACTCTTTCACGTAGTTATAAGAAATGCTATCTCTTTGTTTTCATATATATATATATATATATATATATATATATATATATATATATATATATATATATATATATATATATATATACATACATACATACATAATGTAAATGCTCTAATAAGCCTCATGGAGAGAGAAACACAGAAATGGGATTAGTCTGTATATTTCGGCTTCCATCTCAGGTCCTCTTCAGGTGATGAGAATCTCTGCTGAAGAGGACTCCTACTGGAGGTCGCAATATTCATGCGAACCTAATTTCCGTACGTCAGTATCCGCTTGGTTACTACTTAGCATATACAAGTGTTTGACACTCAAGACTTGCTATGCAGGACGTGGTTTTATTGGTACGTAGTGTATTGGGACTTGTTTTTAATAGTGTTGTTATAACTATTTGTGTTGGCATTATGCATGTATATTCATCGACAAGTGTTAGTTACACTTTTAGTGTTTTAACGCATGTGTGTACTCGCCTAATTGTACTCACCTAATTGTGGTTGCAGGGGTCGAGACTCAGCTCCTGGCCCCGCCTCTTCGCTCTCCGCTACTGGGTCTGCTCTCCCTGTTCCATGAGCTTTATCATACCTCGTCTTAAAACTATGTATGGTTCCTGCCTCCACTATGTCTTTCTCTAGACTATTCCACTTCCTGACTACTCTGTGGCTGAATAAATGCTTCCTAACATCCCTTTGACTCATCTGAGTCTTCAGCTTCCAGTTGTGTCCCCTTGTTTCTGTGTTCCCTCTCTGGAACATCCTGTCACTGTCTACCTTGTCGATTCCCCGCAGTATTTTGTATGTCGTTATCATGTCTCCTCTGTGTTAATTGCGTTTGGTTTCCAATGATCTTGTGAAATGTTCTAAATAGGTTTCAGTACGATCATGGTAGAATTAGCGAGTTTTTCTTTATAGAAGAGAATATCTTATGTAAGAGATTTGCAGCTTCGAAGAGTATCCCCCTCCCTAACTCCCTCTCCCTACCCCCTTCTCTCTCTCTCTTTCTCTCCCCCTCTCCCCACTAGCGCTACACAGCACTGAGCTCCCACACACACTACAAACAGCCATCATTAACGTCAATCATTATAAGATTGTAGTGAGGACTTGTCAACTTCGTAGTCTGAGTCTCTTCTTGTGGCTCCTCTCCCCTTTATACACCATTATCTTACACACAATATATATATATATTTTTTTTTTTTTTTAACACATCGGCCGATTCCCACCAAGGCAGGGTGGCCCGAAAAAGAAAAACTTTCATCATCATTCACTCCATCACTGTCTTGCCAGAAGGGTGCTTTACACTACAGTTATAAAACTGCAACATTAACACCCCTCCTTCAGAGTGCCGGCACTGTACTTCCCATCTCCAGAACTCAAGTCCGGCCTGCCGGTTTCCCTGAATCCCTTCATAAATGTTACTTTGCTCACACTCCAACAGCACGTCAAGTATTAAAAACCATATGCCTCCATTCACTCCTATCAAATACGCTCACACATGCTTGCTGGAAGTCCAAGCCCCTCGCACACAAAACTTCCTTTACCCCTCCCTCCAACCTTTCCTAGGCCGACCCCTACCCCGCCTTCCCTCCACTACAGATTTATACACTCTCGAAGTCACTCTGTCTCGTTCCATTCTCTCTACATGTCCAAACCACCTCAACAACCCCTCCTCAGCTCTCTGGACAATCGTTTGGTGATCCCGCACCTCCTCCTAATTTCCAAACCCCGAATTCTCTGCATTATATTCACACCACACATTGACCTCAGACATGACATCTCCACTGCCTCCAGCCTTCTCCTCGTTGCAACATTCATCACCCATGCTTCACACCCATATAAGAGCGTTGGTATAACTATACTCTCATACATTCCCTCTTTACTTCCATGGACAAGGTTCTTTGTCTCCACAGACTCCGAAGTGCTCCACTCACCCTTTTCCCCTCATCAATTCTATGATTCACCTCATCCTTCATAGACCCATCCGCCGACATGTCCACTCCCAAATATCTGAATACATTCACCTCCTCCATACTCTCTCCCTCCAATCTGATATCCAATCTTTCGTCACCTATTCTTTTGTTATCCTCATCACCTTACTCTTTCCTATATTCACTTTCAATTTTCTTCTTTTACACACCCTACCAAATTCATCCACCTACCTCTGCAGCTTCTCTTCAGAATCTCCCAAAAGCACAGTGTCATCAGCAAAAAGCAACTGTGACAACTCCCACTTTGTATTTGCTTCTTTATCTTTTAGCCCAACACCTCTTGCCAAGACCCTCGCATTCACTTCTCTTACAACCCCATCTATAAATATATTGAACAACCACGGTGACATCACACATCCTTGTCTAAGGCCCACTTTTACTGGGAAATAGTCCCCTTCCCTCCTACACACTCTAACCTGAGCCTCACTATCCTCATAAAAACTCTTCACTGCTTTCAGTAACCTTCCTCCTATTCCATACACCTGCAACATCTGCCACATTGCCCCCTATCTACCCTATCATACGCCTTTTCCAAATCCATAAATGCCACAAAAACATCTTTACCCTTATCCAAATACTGTTCACCTATATGTTTCACTGTAAACACTTGGTCTACACACCCCTACCTTTCCTAAAGCCCCTTGTTCATCTGCTATCCTGCTTTCTGTTTTACTCTTAATTCTTTCAATAATAACTCTACCATACACTTTACCAGGTACACTCAACAGACTTATTCCCTATAATTTTTGCACTCTCTTTTGTCCCCTTTGCCTTTATACAAAGGAACAATACACGCTCTCTGCCAATCCCTAGGTACCTTACCCTCTTCCATACATTTATTAAATAATAGCACCAACCACTCCAAAATTATATCCCCACCTGCTTTTAACATTTCTATCTTTATCCCATCAATCCCAGCTGCCTTACCCCCTTTCATTCTACCCACTGCCTCACGAACTTCCCCTACACCCACAACTGGCTCTTCCACACTCCTACAAGATGTTATTCCTCCTTGCCCTACACACGAAATCACAGCTTCCCTGTCTTCATCAACATTTAACAAATCCTCAAAATATTCTCTCCATCTTCCCGATACCTCTAACTCTCCATTTAATAACTCTCCTCTCCTATTTTTAACTGTCAAATCCATTTGTTCTCTAGGCTTCCTCAACTTATTAATCTCATTCCCGGCATTTTAGTGGCCTTTTAAGACACGCATGGCTTACGGAGGAAGAATTCTGTTCCACTTCCCCATGGATATAAGAGGAAATAAACAAGAACTAGTAAGAAAATAGAAGAAAACCCAGAGGGGTGTGTGTATATATGCTTGTACATACATGTGTAGTGTGACCTAAGTGTAAGTAGAAGTAGCAAGACGTACCTGAAATCTTGCATGTTTATGAGACAGAAAAAAGACATCAGCAATCCTACCATCATGTAAAACAATTACAGGCTTTCGTTTTGTATTATTATTATTATTTTGCTATACATATCATCAGATATCACGACAAATCAGTGACACTGACACAAGAACCTGTTTACAGTAATTCCTACAGCATTTCTGTAATGCTGTCTGGCGTTATTCCTAGGTTGTACCTGGTCGTGTGCAGGAAGGTGTCTTGGCTGCCCAGAATTGTACATCTGAAGCATCTCTGACGTGCCTTCATCTCCATCCCTTGCCTGTCTTTCAGTCTATTCCTGTCTATCCTATCAATTCTCCCAAGTATTTTGTATGCTGCTATCATGTCTCCCCTTGTTCACCTCTCAGTTTAGTGTAAGATAAAGTTACAATATCATAGCTGGAACACATCACAAATTGCATTTGGGAAAACGTTTCGGTCCGTCCTGAAGGAGTTGTGACATGACAGTGGTTCGGAATGGATCGGAACGTCTCAAAATTTTCTCTTACTACGAGTTATTGATGATCTATTCTTTGAATTTTAATAAGGTCAGACAAAAGCATTTTGGTTATAGGATGTGCCTGTGTAATTTAGTAAACATGATGCCTAGCAGACGGTGCAGTAGAGCGACTTATGCTCTGAAAGAACTCAATAAATGTAAAGGGGCCACGATTCTTCAATACCCCTCCCTTCATGCATAAGAAGGGGTTACCATCTTAACTCAGCCGGGTAGTGGTGCATAGATTGGGCTGTTTACGTGAGGCACAAATAATTTGATTGATCAGGTCAGCAACCTGGAGGGCCTGGTCTGGGACTACATGAAACCTACAGGTACGTCAGGTCACAAAGCTGGAGATCACCTGCATACCATGTCTGATGAGACACATCTACCACCCCCCTAGGTGTCCCATCTCTCTCATGACCGTGTTGTTGCTACGTGTGTAAAGAGGCATTTAAGAGGAAGTCAGTGAAGTCATTGACATCTTTGCATAAAAAAACGTTGCAACGTGTTGAGATTCTTGCAATGAAGGGGTTTCTCAATTGCAGCTTAAGACGTTTAAAAAGAATGAAGACACAGAATACCGTGACACAGAACACCGTGACACAGAATACCGTGACTGGAACAATACACAGATAACCTGCACACTTCTGTGTGACTAGTTAATGGTACAAATGGGATCTAAACGTTATCATATGAAGAACAAGACTGTTAGGTAAATAGGACACAAGTGCAACTAATGTGACATTTTACTGTGGCAACGTTTCGCTCACCAGGACCTCTGTCAAGCCGTTACGGCTTGACAAAGCCTAACATATCGTCGGTAATTCCACCAACATTATCACAAGAAAACTCTCGCGGTGTGGCTATATCGTGCACCCCATTAAAAAAAAAACCTGTGAGAGCATTAAAAATCACACGTTTTACCAGGGTAATTATCCAGCCCAGACGCAGATTACATATTAAACCAGTAATCTACATCAAAGGTGTTTTATATTCTGGGATGAAATTAATAGTGTTATTATCCACATCAAGGAAACTCTCCTAAGATGTTTACGAGGCAGAGCTTTTAACAGTTCAACTAACAGTTATTTTGGGTAAAATAATCAGTAGACTGTAAACAAATTTACTGCATTAACCTTCATTATTATTATTAGTTGTAGTAGTAATAATAGTCGTAGTAGTATTAGTAGTTGTCGTAGTAGTAGTAGTAGTCGTGGTAGTAGTAGTAGTAATTATTATTATTGAGTAATGATACTAATATAAGTAAGCCCTCGACATAACAGACCTTTGTTTAAAGGGTAAAATATATTTGTCACGACAAAATTATTATTATTGTTATTTTAATTTAATTAATAAGTCTGAATCCAGATCATGGCTGATATATAGGCAAGTAAACAGATTGTATAAACAAGGTGAAATCAAAACAATGACGGTTTATTCTTACCCACAACCCAGCACAGTCAAGCATACACAGGATATATACTCAGAGAGGTGTATATCCATCCGTGTATATACACTGAAGCTTACTTTAATCCCTTAAATAGGGATTTACGTGTTTTTGACTGGTGGAGGACGGGTATTATACAGCCTTAATGACTCTCGTGTATTTGATAGGCTTTAAGCCCGCATTAACTAGCTAACCAACCAGTCGTGTAGACTGGTTGGTTAGCTAGTTAATGGCTAACTAGTCAGTCTCAATGACTGGTTGGTTAGCTAGTGGCTGAGAAGTGTTGAGTGTGTAGATGAGCGAGTAGTGCAGTGTGTGTAAATGGGCGAGTAGTGCTGAGTGTGTAGATGGGCGAGTAGTGCTGTGTAGATGAGCGAGTAGTGCAGTGTGTGTAAATGGGCGAGTAGTGCTGAGTGTGTAGATGGGCGAGTAGTGCTGAGTGTGTAGATGGGCGAGTAGTGCTGAGTGTGTAGATGGGCGAGTAGTGCTGAGTGTGTAGATGGGCGAGTAGTGCTGAGTGTGTAGATGGGCGAGTAGTGCTGAGTGTGTAGATAAATGAAAAAAAAATGTGTTATTACTGAGGGGATGTGATGGTTGGGGTTATACGGGGTCTTCACTATGTACGCCTCCAGGGAGGGAGAGAGAGAGAGAGAGAGAGAGAGAGAGAGAGAGAGAGAGAGAAGAGAGAGAGAGAGAGAGAGGATAAAGGCGTTATGCTTGTGAGCAAGGAGGTACCGGAGGTCAGATGTTAGTGAGTCAGTGTGCTTGCATGCAATGATTGATAGCCTGGACAGAGGGAGTTAATAAGTCATTCCTGACAGACTAAATTTTCTCAAATTGCTTTCATATTTCTCCCTGCTATGTTTTTATTTATTTGCAACCTCTTCTCTGTCTTCTTTTCCAGGTACACATTATAGGATCTTCTAGTTCACTTTTATTGTTATTCTCTTCAAGAATGTTTTCGCTGTTACTCTTCTGTTTTGCTCTTTACGCTTTCTCTTATTTTCTTTTCTTTCAGCTTCGGTTACTTTTCCATGAGTGGTTTTCATACCGTGTGTGTGTGTGTGTGTGTGTGTGTGTGTGTGTGTGTATGTGTGTATGTGTGTGTGTTAGTTACCATTTTGTCCTAGGCACATGTCGATTAGACACTAGGCCTGTTGTATGTGTGTGTGTAAGGAAACACTTCGAAATGTTTCCGCCCCGCCGGGAATCGAACCCGGGCCCTCCGTGCGCGCGCGCGTGTGTGTGTGTGTGTGTGTACTCACCTATTTGTGGTTTCAGTGGTTGATTCATAGCTCGTGGTCCCGCCTCTTCACTGATTGCTACTAGGTCCTCTCTCTCCCTGCTCCATGAGCTTTATCAAACCTCGTCTTAAAGCTATGTATGGTTCCTGCCTCCACTACGTCACTTTCTAGGCTATTCCACTTCCTGACAACTCTATGACTGAAGAAATACTTCCTAACATCCCTTTGACTCATAGGAGTCTTCAACTTCCAATATGTGTGTGTGTGTACTCACCTAATTATACTCACCTAATTGTGGTTAAAGGGGTTGACACTTAGCTCCTTCCCCCGACTCTTCTCACACACACACACACACACACACACACAGTGTATGTGTGTGTCTGTGTGTGTGAGCGTCCAGGTGCAGGGATCTATAAGGGCCACAAGGGCCACAAGATCAAGGTCTTCGGGAAAGCTCATTCTTTTGACCTGGATATTGGTCGCCATGGGAGACAAAGATCTGCCAGAGAAGCAAGGAAGAACAGAGAAGACAAGGAACGGAAAAAAAGCAAGGAAAACATGTATGCAATACTGAGTCTTGGTTTTTGGTAAAACGTATGGGCTCTTATCTATAGACACTTGTGAACCTGCCCAACACACAATAACAACAACAACTCTCATGTTAGTTACAATCTGTAGAATAAAGTTCCGACGACGTTTCGCTCTGCCGCTGGACCATTATCCAACCGCTGTGTGATTCACACTTATGAACGATGGTAGGGATGATAATAGCGATAACTCGACACGTAATAACGAGGATAACGAGCGAAAATAAAAATAATGAAAATAAGATTAATAAAACATAATAAAAGCCAGATAAAAAAATAAAGACAAAATAAATATGAAACAAAAATAAAGATAATAAGAAATAACTAAAAATATATACCTAGACAAAAAAAAAATAAAGACAAAAATTAAAGACAAATAAATACAATACTAAAAACAATAAAAATAAAGATAGTTTGAAATAAAAATAAAAACGTACATGATTTTCTTTAAAGTAGAGAAGAAATAAATGAAAAAAAAATAAAAACAAGATGGCAGCGCAGGTTGGAAAGTCAATATAGAAGTATCAGGTGAGGGCCGGGGGGATATACGTGTGTGTATATTTCTTGTGTATATCATTCATAACTAGAGGGGAAAGTTTATGTCCCCCCCCCCACGTGTCAGCTTACCCCTCAGGGTTTATGGCTCCCGCTGGTTATGGAGTAAAGTTTGGAAGCAACAACTTCTCATGCCGATATGTTGTACCGTGTGTGTGTGTGTGTGTGTGTGTGTGTGTGTGTGTGTGTGTGTGTGTGTGTGTGTGTGTGTGTGTGTGTGTGTGTGTGACTTGTGTAAATCTTGGGTATCTTTATTACTGGAAGATTTCGCTTACAGAAGAGCTTTCTTCAGTCGAGTGCAGGCGAATGTAAACACTAGGGAGAGTGGTTTATTTAGTTTTGTTGTAATCAGTCCCATCAGCCGTGTTAGGTGGTGGTCAGTCCCACAAACGTGAAGCACAGAGGCATGCGGCCAGTCCTTGATTACTGGAGCAGGAGTGAAGCAGCTGGAGGTAGCGTCGAAGGTGGGCGAGGCCCACTAAGTCAAAGTAGGTGATGCTGAACACTTGTTTAGTAAAGGATTTGTAGAAGACAAGTTGATGAATAATACACATGAGTTACATTTGGGTACCTTTATTACCAGAGCAGACGTAGACTAAATAACTCCCTACTGGCTTAGCGCTTCCCCATAAACGTAAACATCATTAATGAGCACACACCCACACATGTGCACACACGCACACATGTGCACATACAACCCCCCCCATCCACACAAAATCTAAACATTATAGTCATCAGTTCACATTTAGTAGTAATGGGTGTCTATCCGGCCGAAAAAAAAATCTGAATTCCGTTGCATATTTAGGCAAAAGCCAAATTAATAATGATTTGGTTGTAGTATGCTTGCGTGCGATGAACTTATTTGTTGATAAACTATTAATGAAATAATTTGCTCATTATATTTCCTGAAATTACTCATTCCAGTATACGTTTCAGTCGTGTTATTGTTTTATTGAGGATAACTTAAATGAATACTTGTCGATGCCTTCATCTTAAAAAACACAACATAAATGTATTTTTGTATATATATATATATATATATATATATATATATATATATATATATATATATATATATATATATACAGTATCAATTTGTCCCAGTGGGATCAGACACCTTGGGATCATGGGTTATAAATGCAACACGTTTCCTTGAAGAACTGGGTTCCAGACTCCTTGACACCACCAGGGACCCACGGGCAGCCACTTTCATGTTCCAGCGCCTCAGTGTGGCCATCCAGAAGGGAAATGCATGCTGCATACTTGGCTCGCGTCCGGCTTCGGAGGAGCTGGAGATTCATAATCTTTGATATATTGTACCAATGTATTCATGTTCATGTTTTCTGTCAATGTATTCTGTCTATTAATAAAGCACTTACAATATATATAGGGGTGGTAGGAGAAGAAAATATTCAAACAGCTCCGGGGAGAACCTCGAGTTTTCCCTGAGGTACGTTTATTGTCTTCTCTGAGGATGAGGGTCCCCAGTGAAGTTCTAGAGGGTACCTCCTATATATATATATATATATATATATATATATATATATATATATATATATATATATATATATATATATATATATATATAATCGCAAGCTCCTGATGCGATTACAACACGAAAGGCCTAGAGCTATCATTCAACTCCCCCTGTGGTTGTTTTGCATTTTGTATCGCTTGTTTCCGATTATGGGTTCGAGTCCTTGGCTAGTGCAGTGTTGTTATTGATATTATATATGTGTGCGTGTGTGCGTGCGCGCGCTAAATAAGTACATATTAATGTAAGTGTGTTTGACAGTTTTATTTACTAATGTTTTGTGAGGGACTTAATCATTTATCTTATTCGCTGACCTACTCAGGAGTTTATATATATATATATATATTTTAATTTCTCAAATCCCCTTTTTGTCACTTGTTGAACAAAATAATCGCAGTTCAATAATTCCAAAAAACGTGGCTATATGCGATCCAACACGTTGAGGCTTATAAATATTTAACATAATTAATAATCCCAAGTTTGTGTGGATTGTATTCAGCCCAAGTGCACTCTGATCTCCGCTATTATCCCCATAATGTGCACTCGCTGCACTCGGGGCTCAATCAGGTTGGTAAAGAGTCGATCAATGGATTTTTTAGGTACGCGAATTGTGTTTATCACTGAGGATTACTGGCTAATACATGGCAATTGTGTATAATGATTCCCATTATGGAGAACACGGAGGCTTTATTTTCATTTAACTATTGGACTAAGGGCTGCAGGTTATTTCAATCTCTTGAACTGCATATTACACCAGTATTTATGGACACGCCTAAATATACTCAATAATATTCCTCATGGAGACAGAATCTCAAGAATATATTGATCTGTATATTTAGATCCTGTTCTGCTGCAGAGGATCCCAGAAAGGTGTCGAAATCTACCTCCTTTGTTTTTGACCCCATGTGGGTTATTAATGAGCAATGACAAGCGTTCATTACGCTTTAGTTATTCAAGTCTAGATATGGATACTTTGAACCTCTATTAAAAATCATTGTGTTTGTATTCAATTATTATGTATACAAACTGTGGCAGCGGGCACACAAGCCAAGTATCATTGGGCTGTGTTTCTGAGGGTTAAGATACATAACGGCATCAGAATGCAGCGTAGTGTGGGCACATCCTGTGTACTAGCTCGGCCACTCAGGATGAGCTGGCACTGTGCTAAAGATCCAGGTGAGGAGCCTGACTAATAGCTATTTGTCTTAGGGTTCCAGATGAAGGTCGTCGACTCCAGCAACCTAAAGGTCGTCCTCGGTGCTGCCTTGTGTTGGATGGTTGGTTGTCTGGGATGAGGCATGCTGGGAGTCTGTGTATCAGTGGTAGAATGCCTGCATAACCACACCTGTCAATATGACAACATGCTGTTCAAGGTATTTTATTGAAAAGAGGATTTATCCACCAGGAACTTTATCAACTTTCACAGAGATAGGTAAACAAAGCGTGTGTGTGTGTGTGTTTAATCAGTTTTACTTAAGTCATTTACACATGTGTGCGACGACAACTTTTATAGAATTAAAAATCATCAGACACTCATCCATAACAAAAACTGTTCTCTTCAATATTAAATCTTGCATCTGAACGCTGGTATAACGATATAGGTGGGCGCAGGTGGGAGGTGCGTCTGTCTCGCGCTGGGCGGGCGGAAGATCGGACCTACACCTGGTCTTGCTCTGAGTGACCCACGTGGGTCTGAGTGACCCACGTGGGTCACTCAGCGTCACTATCTGAAGTACGACCCGCAATAACACGCCGATAACCAATACGTGGAAGTTTGTTTATGTGAAATCGTTTATCACTCGTAGCTGATAAACTTTGATTTACCCCCCTAAGGACATTCTATGCAACTTCAGAGTAAACTTTGCATTGCAATTGTGCCAACACACAAATCCAAGTCAACAATCACTTTTTCTTTCTATAACTCCACCCGAGCTGATTAAAATTCACCGAAACTCAGGTCAAGTTACCTAAAACGAGAAACTTGCAACTTGACTTGTTTGTGTTGATCTTTGAGTGTTCCTCTGCAAGGTGCTGGTGCCATCTGCCAATACTTGGCCACAGTCTGAAGAATCAAGAAATCATGTTGTTTCCCCATACACGAATTCGGGGAAAAATGTTTATAGATGTGCCAAACCTTAAGCTTAACAAAGTTAATGGAGTGTTTCAGCGAGGAAGAACAGAACACTGTAGGAGAGCGGCTGTAAACCTACTGGCCCATGCTAGGCAGGTCCTTCTCACACCCAGCCATGACTTTATAAAGCGTAAAACGTACAAAAGCTTGTTCTGCAAATTGTCTATTTCACTGTTCTCAGCATTACGCATGTACACTGAAAAGTGTACATCTCTTGGTGCATATTCACTGAGAGATATACAGCGAAAGGTATATATCTTTCTTAAAGGATTAAATCCCTTATTAAGGGATTAAATCCCTTATTAAGGGATTAACCTTATTAAGGGATTAAATCCCTTATTAAGGAATTAAATCCCTTATTAAGGGATTAAAGTATTCTTTACAGGTAGCGAACAAGTAACGTGCAGCCTTAATGACGATGTTTGGATTTACTCCTTTCCACGAACCCTGGTCCTTTTCTAAGGTTTTGTAGTACAAGGTGGTCGTTGAAACCAGACGCAGATATTAATCAAGATTAAGAAATAACGTATTCACAATGAAACTTAGTCTAATTTATATTCATAACGCCATAACGAATGTAAATTTATAGGGTAGTGACTATGACAACATGATCAATAATAACAGTGATAATATGTACTTATATTTGCAATATGATTGTGTGCCAGCTGGAGGCACGAGAGCGTCTTAAGAGTGAGGTGCTCCTAGAAATGAGGTAACTTGCCCACCTTCACTCTGAAACGACAGGCCACAGCACCTAGTCAACTTGTGGTCCCGTGGCCTGGCTGGCAAGGCTCTCGCTTCACTCGCGGAAGGCCCGCGTTCGATTCCCGGCAGGGTGGAAACATTTCGACGCGTTTCCTTACACCTGTTGTCTTGTTCACCTAGCAAGTAGGTACCTGGGTATTAGTCGACTGGTGTGGGTCGCATCCTGGGGGACAAGATTGAGGACCCTAATGGAAATAAGACACAGTCCTCGATGACGCACTGCCTTTCTTGGGTTATCCTGGGTGGATAACCCTCCGGGGTTAAAAATCCGAACGAAATCTTATCTTATATCAGTTCTAGGAAAGTTTACTCATTGACAGAGGTCTCTGGTTACCTGTCCTTCCAGCTGTCTGAGATGACACGCATGAAGGTGACTTTGTATGGCCTGTGTCAAATACAGGACGAATACCCCCATAGCAGAAATACACCGAGATATACACACACCTCTCATTGTGCAACAACAGAGGTACACGCCTCTCAGTGTATACACACTGGTATATACACAACTCTGGGCGTATATATGCTGGGAGATACGCACCTCCCTATGTATACGCCATTGTTTTGTGCTCGACACAACAATTTCATTTATCGTAAATCGTTGGTCGCAAAAAAAAAAAAAAAAATGAAACCATCCGGACTCGATTACATAACCTTTTGTTTACGAGTCACTCACTGGCTGGGAAGTTTTTTTTTGTATCATGTAAATGATAACTACAAACGTATCTCTTTTTTTCAAAGCTGACTCTTAACAAATTATTAAAACAGGTTAATATGCATTTTGGTACGGGATATTTTTTTTCATTTGCTAAAGTGAATGCTGGAAGCTCTTTGATTTACGCTCGCGCCAGCGCGTATGTACGCATCATAGACTCATTCAGGGCCCCTATGTACAGCATATATCGGGCCCATTTGGGAGTATGCAGCGCCAGCATGGAGCCCACACCTGGTGAAGCAAGGAGAGAAACCGGATAAATAGTAAAGATTTGTAATAAGACTAGGCAAGAAGCAATGGGAAAATGAGAAAGGAAAATGAAAGTAAACCTGATAAAATTAGAAGATAGAAGAATCAACGAAGATGTAATAAAACAAACAAAATACTCAGAGAACTGGATAGACTAGATAGACTAGATAAGAGTTAGACTGGATGAGAGGAGAGACATGAGCGAAATAATTAAAAGATGGAAGTATATAAGTCACAAGAATGTCAAAATATATTTCTTCATTCTCAGAGTGGTCAGAAAGTGAAATTAACCGAAGATGTGGTGGCGGGCTCTGTACACTGCATTAAGATAAAGTACGATAGAGCCCATAAGGCAAGGAGAGGAGGAACCCCTGTAAACGGCTACAGGGAAGGACAGTTGAGCCCCAGGGATGTCAGGAAGTATTTCTTCAGTTTCGGAGTAATTTGGAAGTGGAACGATCTCGCTGAGGAAATGGTGCAGGCAGATTTCATATATAGTTTTAAGAACAGGTACGACAGGGCCCATAAAGCTACTAGTGAAAAATGTAAATTAAAGAGGCTGGGCCAGGAGCTGGGAATAAACCCCTTCAACCATAAATAGAGCATTTACGCACACGCGCTCGCGCGCGCACACACACAGGGGTCACAACTGGTAGCTTAAAACTCAGATAAGACACAGGGATGTTAGGAAGTACTTCTTAAGCCATAGAATTGTCGGGAAGTGGAAGAATGTGAAGAGTGATGCAGTGGTGCCTCGACCCCTGCAACCACATATAGGTGTGTACACACACCTGACTCAACATGTTAATTCTGTCTAATATGACAAGCCTCTGAACATGACGCGGAGACCAACAGTGGGAGTTACACTGGGGGATACTAGTCTCCCAGCTAGTCTCTTCATCCCTCATACATGACGTAACGAGACACCGTCATCCCTTATTTTAAGGCATCCCACAAAAGGGGAAATTCCCTTAAAAAAACTACCAGATTTTCGTTTTCCCAGTTTAAATTTTGTGTCCGTTGGGAATATTGATGACAATTGAAATGGCTTTACAATATGTTATTGCAACATTTCGCTCTGCAATGTTATTGCAACATTTCGCTCTGCAATGTGTTATTGCAACATTTCGCTCTTGCTGAGCTTTAACTTTATCAGAACATACCTTGATAAAGTTACCAACTTGGAATTGTGTCTTCTGGTCAGCTTCTAGCTTTATAAAGCCGGTGTGTCTTGCACTGGATAAAAATAAACGCACAATGCAGTTAATCTAGGACATGTTTGACAGGAACGTTTCGGCCCTGAGACTTTTGTCCCTCTATTTGCAGTGACGAATGTCCCAGGGACTGAAACATTTCTGTGGAACATTCTCTGTGGAACATTCTCTGTGGAACATTCTCTGTGGAACATTCTCTGTGGAACATTCTCTGTGGAACATTCTCTGTGGAACATTCTCTGTGGAACATTCTCCGTGGAACATTCTCCGTGGAACATTCTCCGTGGAACATTCTCCGTGGAACATTCTCCGTGGAACATTCTCTGTGGAACATTCTCCGTGGAACATTCTCCGTGGAACATTCTCCGTGGAACATTCTCTGTGGAACATTCTCTGTGGAACATTCTCTGTGGAACATTCTGTGTGGAACATTCTGTGTGGAACATTCGGTGTGGAACATTCGGTGTGGAACATTCGGTGTGGAACATTATCTGTGGAACATTCTGTGTGGAACATTCTGTGTGGAACATTATGTGTGGAACATTCTGTGTGGAACATTCTGTGTGGAACATTCTGTGTGAAACATTCTGTGTGGAACATTCTGTGTGGAACATTCTGTGTGGAACATTCTGTGGAACATTCTCTGTGGAACATTCTCTGTGGAACATTCTCTGTGGAACATTCTCTGTGGAACATTCTCTGTGGAACATTCTCTGTGGAACATTCTCTGTGGAACATTCTCTGTGGAACATTCTCTGTGGAACATTCTCTGTGGAACATTCGGTGTGGAACATTCGGTGTGGAACATTATCTGTGGAACATTCTGTGTGGAACATTATCTGTGGAACATTCTGTGTGGAACATTCTGTGTGGAACATTCTGTGTGGAACATTCTGTGTGGAACATTCTGTGTGGAACATTCTGTGTGGAACATTCTGTGTGGAACATTCTGTGTGGAACATTCTGTGTGGAACATTCTGTGGAACATTCTCTGTGGAACATTCTCTGTGGAACATTCTCTGTGGAACATTCTCTGTGGAACATTCTCTGTGGAACATTCTCTGTGGAACATTCTCTGTGGAACATTCTCTGTGGAACATTCTCTGTGGAACATTCTCTGTGGAACATTCTCTGTGGAACATTCTCTGTGGAACATTCACTGTGGAACATTCACTGTGGAACATTCACTGTGGAACATTCACTGTGGAACATTCACTGTGGAACATTCACTGTGGAACATTCACTGTGGAACATTCACTGTGGAACATTCACTGTGGAACATTCACTGTGGAACATTCACTGTGGAACATTCACTGTGGAACATTCTCTGTGGAACATTATCTGTGGAACATTATCTGTGGAACATTCTCTGTGGAACATTCTCTGTGGAACATTCTCTGTGGAACATTCTCTGTGGAACATTCACTGTCAGGAACATTCACTGTGGAACATTCACTGTGGAACATTCACTGTGGAACATTCACTGTGGAACATTCACTGTGGAACATTCCTGTGGAACATTCCTGTGGAACATTCTCTGTGGAACATTCTCTGTGGAACATTCTCTGTGGAACATTCACTGTGGAACATTCACTGTGGAACATTCACTGTGGAACATTCACTGTGGAACATTCACTGTGGAACATTCACTGTGGAACATTCTCTGTGGAACATTCACTGTGGAACATTCTCTGTGGAACATTCTCTGTGGAACATTCTCTGTGGAACATTCACTGTGGAACATTCACTGTGGAACATTCACTGTGGAACATTCACTGTGGAACATTCACTGTGGAACATTCTCTGTGGAACATTCTCTGTGGAACACGTCTTAAAGTGTCAGTTTCTGGTCTCTTTTCAATTCTTGATGATGAATAGTGTCTTTACATCCAAGAATGGCACTGTATATACCTCTCAATATACCAATTTTATGATATTATCTGGAGAAATTCCGCGTCTATGCCAGGCTCGCCGCACCTATCCTCCCCCCCAAGGACTATCCTTCCCCCAGGACTGACCTGGACATGACCCAGGACTGTACCTGGACATGACCCAGGACTGGACCTGGACCGAGGCCAGACTAGGACCTCTGATAGGTTACTGGTGATCCATTGTTGTTTCACCTCTAGACTTCTTGGCTCTCAAAACTTTAGTAATTTATCAATAAAGAGCCACCCCCTGGGAACCCTTAAAAATGAGAAATAATTTGTCTCTCCTGTGAAGCATTTCCCATCCCTAATGAGAGATTTACGTAAAAGTTATATAATATTTGGTACAATATTATTTTTTTAATATTGTTATACATACTTAACTTTCTTAATAAATATATTTTTAGATAATTAGACATTTAACCCCTTTCCTCCCTCAAAGGTGCCTTGATTCTGGCGAGAGGCTCTTGATCAAAGGAATCAGAGCTAACATTCTGAGCCTAAACGCTAAACCCCCTCACGGGGTTTAGCGTGTTAACTCGAGAGTTAACCTACAATCACAAACTTTGAAGTGAGACGCCAAACATAATATTTATCTTTTGGTGCCATTTAACACGTTAAAAAAGAGGAAGATTAATGGCTGGTTAGGTAATTAGATGGATGGAGTGAGGATAGAAAAGGTTTCAGTTATTTTTGTGTGTTTCTTGGAGCGGCTGTCCACTATTAATCAACCATAGAAATGAAATATTTTGGAACTTCGGATACACTGATTGCAAAAAGGTGTGTAGGGTCCCCTTACGCTCTTTCCCATACAACGGGGAGCTCTAAGCCCGTAAGTGTTTAGCTTTCGGGAAACAGGAGGCAAACAGATTTAGTTTGGCAAGAGACACACTATTTATTTATTAAAAAATATGTCCTAGTCATAGTGATCAGAAGTGATCAAGGTCCTGGGTCCTTGATCACTTCTGATCAAGGTCCCTAGGACCGAAACGTTTTCTAGCACGTCGTGGTGTTTACTTGTCATTCTAAACTAAGGTTTATATTTGATCCGAGGTAAAGGAGGAAAATTCCAGTTCCCTGAATCAAGAGTCCGTCACCTCCGATTTTTTCCTCTCGATAACGAATGAGACAATACTATAATAATTAATTTATAAAGAAAAAATTGTAATTTCTTTTAAAAAAACGACGTATTTTTTTTTATTTATATGACAACTGATGGTCACGATTTTTATTTTCTGTTCTAAACGCAACAGTAATGGTACTGACGTCTATTTTTCATTTAAAATATATAAATTTAAGATTGTTTATATTTCTGAGTTCTCTGGATGTATATAATCTTTATTTTAAGGATTAAAGTTTAAAGAACGAAAAGTCTCAGTACCGTGACTGGAACAATACACAAAAACCCGCACATAGAGAGGAGCTTACGGCGACGTTTCGGTCCGACTTGTACCACCATTTACAAGTCACACTAACACACGAAGGTGAGGGGAGCCAGTATATGTAGGAGAGGGGGAAAGGGAAGGGACATAGAGAGGAAGAAAGAATTAAGTGTTGTAGTGGTAGTGAATTAAAGTATATTTGATTAGTGGTGTAGTGATGTTGCCTAATTTCCCCTCGTGTAATTGACGGGCTTTAAACCTAACAAGGCAATAAGTTAATAAAATTCATCGCATACACACTAATAGATAGATGGCAGACAGATTCTTGGCACTTTTCCCTGAGTCAGCTTCAGACATTCCCTCCAGCCATCTTGCCAAAAGTAAAACTGACGTTGATAACATTATTACCAGCACTGTCAAGAATCTAGTCACTAAGAACATAGAACACCACAAACAAATTAGCGCTGGCATTGAAAACCATCCCATGCGGAGGATGTAACAAACTATACATACTGACAAACTATCCCATGTGGAGGATGTAACAAACTATTCATGGGGAGAAACTATTCATGGGGAGAAACTATCCCATGCGGAGGATGTAACAAACTATACATAGGGAGAAACCATCCCATGCGGAGGATGTAACAAACTATACATAGGGAGACTTGAATAACTAAAGTGTATTGAACACTTGTCGATGCTCAGTAATAACCCCACATGAAGAGAAACTTAAGAGGATTGACTGATCTGTATATTTTGATCCCCTTCTGGGGTTCAGAATCATTTTTGCGAAATTATTGACTACACAAATTTTCGTTTGCTTTATTCGGCAAGAAGAGCGTAGCTTTTTAAGCCAAAATCGCAAGCTTTACGTATTCGGCACGTATATATATATATGCACACAGACCAGAGGAGCAGTGAATGATAATTGACACATCTCCTAATCCCCAGCAACACTACCCACTAACTATTCCTCACTTAGCTAACTCCGGCTTAATTTCCAGGTATTATCTGTCTCTCTCAAATTAGAAGGGTTACGAGAACAGACTATTGTGTAGGAGAGAACTGCCGACTAAACTCAATACTGCTACATAACGCACAATTGCAGCTACTGAATTCTCTGCTGGCAACAAGGATTTGTAGATATGTTTCAATGTGGAGCAATACAAGGGAGTTTATTGAAAACAGAGAAATGGAGCAGGGTATAACAAACTGCACTTGCGAATTGTACTTGCGAATTGTACTTAGGGAGTGTATTTACTAAGTATTCTAACATAATGCTCTTTAAAAATGTGAATAACGTGTTTAGAAGTGTGGAGCATTGAGTATTGTTTGTGGCACGGTGTTAGTGGGGCATTGTGGAGCATTGTTTGTGGAGCATTGTTTGTGGAGCATTGCTTGTGGAGCATTACTTGTGGAGCATTATTTGTATATTATTTGTGGGGTATTGCTTATGGGGTATTGTTTTTGGAGCGCTGACCGTGTGGCATTGTTAATGGAATTATTTGTGGAGATTTGTGTTACGTCGACCTGTTAATACTAAGGCCTGAAGTGAATAACTATAGACCACTTGATGCAACATTTGGAAAAAATAAAGAACTCAGACACTTTAAAAAGTTTTTTTTTCACTAAACTTTCATTATATTTTGGCAGATATATTTACTACTACTGTTAATTTAAAATCTCAAGTGTCAATTACTAAAATTTCCTAAGGTGAAAACGTAACTGAATCGGGGCTTCCACTAAACTGCTAAACGGTTCACTGAACGAGTGAGGATTCGAACCGATGGCCTAAACGACCAGTGGTTGAGTTCACTGCGAAGTTTGGGACTCGCCTGCCGTAGGTCCGAGTCTTTCCCGTCCTGCGATTTGTTTTCAGTCGTTATAAACGATCTCATTAGAAGCGATAAATAGGCCGTGGATAAATCTTATTGAAGTGAGGTGGCTTCTCAGGACAAACACCTCATTCATGCTCTTCTGAGATCACCTGTCACTTAGAGGAGAACGAAAGAGACACTGGTGGCAGAGAATCTTTTTTAAGACCGGAAGTAAAGATGCTGGTAGCAGAGAATGCTTCTGTTATAAGATTCTCTGCTACCTGCGTCTTTACTTTCGTTTTGAAGATTCTCTGCTACCTGCGTCTTTATTTTCGTTTTGAAGATTCTCTGCTTCCAGCGTCTTTAAGTTTTAAAAGATTCTCTATTACCAGCGTCTTTATTTCCGTTCTTAAAAGATTCTCTGCTACCAGCGTCTTTATTTCTACTTGCCATCTTTTTCCATTCTTTATCTTCTTTGTTATCCAGTACAATGCATTATTTTTTGTTATTTAAAGCTTAGCAAGTAGATCCTTCTTAAATATAAAACTAAGACGTATTGACAAGTTTAACCAATTGATTTAAGGTTAAAATATGTCTTTTTATTTACTTAAAAATTTGAATGTAAAATTATAATTAATGGTAGTTTGCAATTGCAAACTACCAGAGCAAAATTCCGCAAACTACTCAAGCAAAATCACGCTTGAGTACAAATAAAATTACGCTTGAATACAAGCAAAACTATGCACTCAAGAAGCCACTCTTCATTTACACTCACACACGCGCTGTTAGAGAAAATCATGCATTAATTAATTCGTAAACTGAAACTTTATGGCGCAGGTGCCTGTTTACACACGGGAAAGCATTCACAGAAACACTGAAACATGACACATTGCTTCTGGAGTACTGTGGAGTACTGTGAAGCACTGTAGAGCACCGTTTCTGGAGGGTACACTGGTGGAGAACACTGTACCTGTGGCTGGGTTCGGGAGATCTGCCCCCCCCTCCCATAAGCCCAGTCTCATACTAGAATTCATTGTTGACTACCTGTTCAATCATTCTGTTGCTGCTAACCACCTGAAAGCCTACGTAGCCATAACAATATAGCCGATGCAGCACATTTTAGCACAGAATAGTCCAGTTTCCTCTTAAGAACATAAGAATGGAGGCCCATACAAGGCAGATCCTTATCGAAACCACCCATTCCCACCCACCTATTTGTCCAGCCTTTTCCCAAAGCTACCCAAGAATTTGCTTCGGTACCTCAGGTACCTTTACCTATGTACTAGTAGAAGGTTGAAGAATCTACGACTAAGGATATTAACCACGTTCTCTAAATGTTTTTTTTTCTGTTATCTGCGTTATCTTCCCCATGCTCTAGACCAGGACTATGACACGTCTTCTTTTCACTGAGTTTATTCTACATTTGTTCCTGTGATAAATGGTTTTAAAAACCGACAAGTTGAAGTCTGACACACTTATGCAACATATGGGAATCTTTACTGAAGAAACGTTTCGCCACACAGTGGCTTCATCAGTCCAATACAAAGCAGAAAGGTGTAAGGAGAGGAGTTTGAGGTAATCAGTCCCTCAGCCTGGAATCGATGTGTTCAGACCAACAATCTTGTAGAAAGTACAGCATATGGCCGGAGAAGTGGCTTGTATACTGTAGTCAGGTGAGTGGAAGCAGTAGAGGGGATCACAGTGGAATCCTCCACTAGTATAAGTAGATCTTCGTCCAAATGTTGGACAAGTATTGAAGAATTCCTTGTATCAAGATCCCATGATGTTACACTGGAGGTCGTTCCGAGGGTCAGTTCCCCAGCGGTCCAGTCCAGTACATAGAATCAGGTACCTCTGTCTTCTACGTCATAAAAAGTAAATTCCGGGTATTTTGAGACATTTCCAGTAGTTTAGATATTTTATTGATTAAACTGTCAGGGCATAACCTCTACATTTTCCAGCTCTAATATATCTCCTTCGTGAGGTCAGCTCTGAGCAGACAGCCGTGTTTTAGACGAGAGACCAAATATTATATATCTATATATATATAACTAGTGTAAACACGCCTCTGGCAAGACAGTGATGGAGTGAATGATGAAAGTTTTTTCTTTTTCGGGCCACCCTGCCTTGGTGGAAAACGACCGATGTGTTAAATATAATATATATATATATATATATATATATATATATATATATCTTTCCTAGTCCAGAGATTTCATGAATGGTAGCTTGAACATATATCAATTGTCAGGCTTCTTTTTTATGTTGGTTAAAAACACAAACATTACAAAACAAGTTTGTATTGTCTCGATGTTTCTTTTACACAGACTGGTAAATTAGACATGTGCAACACTTGGGTATCTTTATTGAGGAAACGTTTCGCCACACATTGGCTTCATCAATCCATACAAATGAGAATGGTGAAGAACAGGAGGAGTTTGAAGTAATCAGTCCCTCAGCCTTGAGTCGATGTAATCAGTCCATCAATCTTGAAAAGAATACCCAAAAACTCTTTTCAAGATTGATGGACTGATTACATCGACTCAAGGCTGAGGGACTGACTACCTCAAACTACTCCTGTTCTTCACCATTCTCCTTTGCATGGACTGATGAAGCCACTGTGTGGCGAAACGTTTCCTCAAAGATACCCAAGTGTTGCACATGTATCTAATTTATCAACTTATCGGTTCTCTGATTGAAGAAAGTGGTAGCACATGGTATAAGAGAGCAACTTCTCTCTCACTGACAGTGACTAGCAGGAAGCAAGCAGTGAGTTTGCATAAATAGGAGAGGGACTCAGCAACGTGTCTTTTCCTCTCTCTCACACACACACACACACACACACACACACACACACACACACACACACACACACACACCTCTATCCCTCGAGCTGATGAACTCTCTCGAGGATTATATTTGTACCTGCATTAGGAGAGTGGCTTTAGCTGCTGCCATTAATGTAACTCACCTCGGTCCAAGCTAACCAAACACACGCCAATTAACTGCCCACTGAGCTTTCCAGCAAGGTCATGTACAAAGCTATATTAAGTATGATAGTGACTGGCCTGGGAGATGGTATGACTTTGATTACAACCAACAACGGTGACCAGTTTAATGTGCTCCCATAGGTCATCCTGCAGGGGATACTTCATTTATCATACTCATATTTATTGTTGTTTTATTAGAAATTTATAATATTGAAATTTCTAATATTTTTTTTCTAAGATGTGGACCAGTGAGCCAGAGGAAGCCTTCGTCAGATGACCAAAAGCTCCAGCTGCGGGTCATCATATGACTAAGTCCCGCGTCAGGAAACACTTGTTCTGTTTCCTAACGAATCCTAACCTAATTAAGAGATAACATTACACAATTAACCCGGACATAAATGTAGATAAATGGTTCAGAGAACCGACAAGTTGATGCAGTAGACACATGTGCAACACTTGGGTGTCTTTATTGAGGACACGTTTCGCCCACACAGTGGTTTCATCATTCAGTACAAAGGAGAATGGTGTTCTTCACCATTCTCCTTTCTATGGACTGATGAAGCCACTGTGTGGGCGAAACGTTTCCTTAATAAAGACACCCAAGTGTTGCACATGTGTCTAATGTATCAACCCTGACATAGGAGAAAAACGTATGACGACGTTTCAGTCCGAATTGGACTATTGACTGTACACAAAGACCGAAACGTCGTCATAAGATTCTATGTGTGGGTTATTTGTGTATTGTTCCAGTCACGGTATTGTGACTTTTTGTTCCTTAAGAGATAATTATCCGTAGGGTAATTCATTAAGGCATACGTAATCCCACGGTCAATTATTCCTCCATGACAAGTCTACGTCTGAAGCCGAAGCTTCATGCAGCACTGTGAACACTGATAAGGCTTCACATACAACTATATCTCGAACTTATCAACAGCAGTTAGTTAGATCTGGTTCTCAAGTGCTTCCATTTGCTCCTGACATGGTGGCCAAACCTGTGTGTTTGAGCGGCCTTATTAACCCATGATAGGATAAATTCAGCCTAAAGTCGTAATCTATGAGTGTCAGTTACTGTATTTTCCGGCATATAAGGCGCACAACAGAAGTAGCGGTAAATTAGTAATAACATTTTCCGGCATATAAGGCGCACAACAAAAGTAGCAGTAAATTAGTAATCATATTTTCCTGTATATAAGGCGCACAACAGAAGTAACGGTAAATCAGTAATCATATTCAAGGGTTAATTACCCTCTTATTTAAAGCGTAACCTAAAGACTACCCTTGACCTTGAGCATATAAGGCGCAGGCTGATTTCCCAAGACATTTTGTGGAAAAAAGGCACATCTTACATGCTGGTAAATACGGTAATCCTTGACAGTTGTTCATTACGACTTGTCTTGGGTTTATGGACTCTTTGGGCTTGAAGGTCGTGAGGAGAGATGTACTACGATAGCTCCTGGGGCTTGGTTGTATAGGCGGCACAATTGGTTGTATCGGCGGCACAGTTGGTTGTATCGGCGGCACAGTTGGTTGTATCGGCGGCACAGTTGGTTGTATCGGCGGCACAGTTGGTTGTATCGGCGGCACAGTTGGTTGTATCGGCGGCACAGTTGGTTGTATCGGCGGCACAATTGGTGCCGCCAATACAACCAAGTCACAATACTCAAATAACCCGCAGATAGAGAGAGGAGCTTACGACGACGTTTCGGTCCGACTTGGACCATTTACAAAGTCACACTAACAGAAAAGAATGAGTTTACAGTTGAGCTGGTTGTAAAAAATCATCCTATTGTTAGCTCCGTGGCATAGTGGTTTTCAGCCTGGGGTCTGGTACGTACAAGGGCCCCGGTTGGAGTCTTCGCCCTGAATTCTGTTTATTCTAAGGCTGTTGGCTCAATCTGAGTTAAGCGCATTCATGGGAGGTTCATAATTCATATTGCTCTGGTCCACTAAACTTGCTTTTGCTTTACATTGTTTTGTTTCTATATTAGCAAGACTGAAATGCTTGGCTGTGACTCGTGCTTGCCACAGCAGCGCTTGTGTAAATCCATGTTTGTGTGTTTGTGTGTGTGTTTATGAGTGGCAGGCAGGGCTGGGTGGCCGTATAGCTCAGATAGCACGGCTTGTAAATCACTGCAAGTGGCACAGATTCACATTATCAGGCAGTAGTCAAGTTTATAGCAGAGCGATACACGAGGCAGTCATGGGTGTGGCTAAATACTAACACCGCGGCCACCTATCACAACCATTACACATCTCACTGGAAAGTGAGCTAGCTCAACTTGCTCACCACTTGAGGGGGAAATGAAGGTATATAGTGGAACAAGGAAAGTAAATCTAACAAGTACTGTACAAGTTACTGTAAGTTGTGTCCCTTCACATAGCATTCAGTGTGACTGTCACTAGATGAAGTGTATACTCAGACTGTTTTGCCTTCACTTCTGTACGTTGATGATGTTCTGCTAGCTGAATCGAAACGGGAATTGAACACAGCAGTTGGTCCTCTGGGTGGAGGGTGCTGTAGTGTGTGAACATCTGAAGCAACTTGAAGCTTCAGTGTGTGTGTGTGTGTGTGTGTTAGTTACCATTTTGTCCTAGGCACATATCGATTAGATACTAGGCCTGTTGTATGTATGTATGTGTGTGTGTGTGTCTGTGTAAGGAAACACTTCGAAATGTTTCCGCCCCGCCGGGAATCGAACCCGGGCCCTCCGTGCGTGAAGCAAGAGCGCTAGCCACTAGGCCACCGGGGGCGTGTGTGTGTGTGTGTGTGTGTGTGTGTGTGTGTGTGTCATAATTCAGTATGTGTCAAGATCCTCGGGTTTATCCTGACACAATCTCATGACGAGTGAGGTCACTCATTACACAACCCTCCAGGAGCCTGAATGATTCATGGAATACTAGGAAATGCCAAAAATAGCCATACTCGTATATTAAACACAGGCGTGGCGATGAGGGCGTGGGCGTGGAGAGCGATGCACCAGCATGTAGGCGTGGTTCTGTGGGCGTGGTCATGATAGGTGTGATTGAAAGCGATTCTCACTTACGAAGCATTACAATATTGGTGAGGGTTTTCCAAGCAGTGGTTTGGTGCGAGAAATATTGCGATTCCAAAACATCTGGTCGGAAAACATTGGTTTTGTGTTACTAACTCGGACACTATTGGAAATTCAGATTACTAAGTGAGTAGATGTAGGTGATGTGTTGGCACCTAATTTACGGACGATAGAGCCTTCACTATTCCTCGTACTGAATGAACCACAATTTCTTCCTATTATTCATTGCTAGAAATCTGAAACCTTGATATCGTGACCCCATCAATTTGATCAGCGTGCGTGTATGTATATAATATATATATATATATATATATATATATATATATGTCGTGCCCAATAGGTAAAACTGGTCAATTAGCAAGAACTCATCTAAAATTAAGTCCTTTCTAAAATTTTCTCTTATACGTTTGAAGATATTTTTCATTTATGTTAATGTAAAAAGTTGTAATTTTGCACCAAAATAATCTTAGAAAACCTACCTAACCTTATTACAACAAGCGCAATTTAATTTAGCCTAATCTAACTAAATAGATTTTAGATACGTTTACAGTAATTTAATAATAAACAAACACAATGAAATATATTTTTTTCGTTATGTTCAGAATGATTTTTGCGAAATTATTGCATACACAAATTTTCACTTGTCTTATATTTAAGCCAAAATCGCAAGTTCTGCCATATAAGCAGAACTTGCGATTTTATATATATATATATATATATATATATATATATATATATATATATATATATATTTTTTTTTTGGAGGGCAAGATGAAAGAGATGCGCCTCGTTTATACAATGTGCGGATTCCATCACAAGTTGTGAACCACACCTTGTGATGACACACGTGAGTCGCACCTCGGGGCGACACATGAGTGGGATGGAGTGGAGTGAGACATGAGTGGGATGGAGTGGAGTGAGACATGAGTGGGATGGAGTGGAGTGAGACATGAGTGGGATGGAGTGGAGTGAGACATGAGTGGGATGGAGTGGAGTGAGACATGAGTGGGATGGAGTGGAGTGAGACATAAGTGGGACGGAGTGGAGTGAGACATGAGTGGGACGGACTGGAGTGAGACATGAGTGGGACGGAGTGGAGTGAGACATGAGTGGGATGAAGTGGAGTGAGACATGAGTGGGATGAAGTGGAGTGAGACATGAGTGGGATGAAGGAGAGTGAGGTGAGAGATGAGTGGAGAGAAAGGAGAATGAAGACATGAGTGGGAAGGAGAGTGTGCTAAGGAGTGCCAAGAGGTGCCAGAAGGGGTGTCAGGGGAGTGTCAGTCGTGTCATCTCCTTGTTGATGTTGGAGAGACTGAAGGTAAATAGACAGAAAGAGGCAGCTAAGGGAGGGTGAATGATGGAGGGAGAGGGTGAGTGAGGGAAGGTGAGGGAGGGATGGTGAGGGAGGGTGAGTAACGCCTACTACAGCATAGGAGTAGCTGTGGACGCTAAGGTGTCTGCCCTAATCTCTGCCCATAAAATAACTTCCCCAGACCGCCCAAGCATTGTATAGCATCTTAGGGAATGCAAGACGCAGTGTCGCACATGTTAACACAATCATCACATAACATCTGCGTCGACCGACAGGTATTAAAAACTGCAGTAGGCCCGCTGGCCCATGCTAGGCAAGTCCAAGTCATTTGGAAGGGCATGAGAGAGATGTGGATGCTATGCTGTAAGTTGGTGGGAGGTGTTGGAGAAATAATGGTTATAATTATAACCATTATTTTTTAAAGAGGTGGACTGGTAAGCCAGCGGAAGGCCTCTGTCACATGACTAAAACCTCCAGTGGCGAGTCATCATATGACTAAGACCCGCGTCAGGAAACATGTATCCTGTTTTCTGACGAACCTTACCTAACCTATCCAGCAAAAATCAGGTTAGTTAGGTAACATAACTTTAAATCTGGAATTGAACCTCAAAAAAAAATGTATAAATGTAAAGGAAATTAAAAGTATGTCTGAGAAGGTATTTTTCCGAATATAAAAAAACGATGAAATAGCGTAGTTAGCCATTAAGTCATATAGTTGTAACCAGGTAAATACACGTAATAAGAAGGTACATGGCTTCTGGCAACTTGAGGGGAATATACACGAATACATTTACTTAGAACATCTTCATTGAAGACTTATCGATCCATGGATCAGGATCACTTTAAATACATACTCCTCAGTTTGAGATGATCCAGGTCAAAGAATCGAAATGTCCTCGATGAGGATGTCCCGAGTGAATGCATTCGTATTCATCCCCGTCGTGGTAAATACATGAAGGCAGGCCACCAAGGGCGGCACGAAGATGAGTGTTTATGAAGATGTCAGTCTAGTGGTGGTAGTGGTGGTAGTGGTGGTAGTGGTGCTCAAGCGAGAGAGAACCTCATCAAATTATCGACAAACATTTACCAAGGTGAGCCCACCTGCCCAATCATCTCACTTATTGAGTTTATTAGACAAAACAAAAATATAATTGAGCTCAATTCTTGGAATTTACAACTTTTACCACATTTTAGCAAATGTCTCAAAAAAAGCTTGATCAGATTGCTTAGAAATTGTAATAATGTTGGTAGAATTACCGACAATATGTTAGGTGACAAGTGCAACTAATGCAGCATTTTAGTGTGGCAACGTTTCGCTCTCCAGGAGATTTGTCAAGCAGATACTAACAACACAATGACACAGAGGGTATATATAGTTATTAGAGTGAGGTGTATGGCATAATATAATCGTTTTAGGTAGTAGTAGTATAATAGCAGCAGGAGCCGCAGCCGCAGGAGCCGCAGCCGCAGGAGCCGCAGAAGCAGCACATATGTCCTTTTGTTTAGAAATTGCACCTCATGCCTTGAAGAGGCTAAGATGGTATCTGAGTTTTATGGAATACTTGCGTAGGACTGAAGTTAGTGTAACAGAGTATGGTAAATGGGAGTTTATGGAATAGGCAGATTTGCGTAATGTGTCAAGTGCGTATGGGAGACGAGCGGGAGTGTTTCAGAGATTTTATGAGATTACCACAAGAGGTAGCGTCCCTCCGCACTGCGTCGTCTTACCGCTAATGCAAACGTTGCCTTCTCATTCTTTTTCTTCTCATCCTTTTATTTTCTTCTTCCTCTTCTTCCTCTTCCTCCTCTTCTCCTCCTCATTCTACAACTACTACTACTGCCACCACCATCACCACCACCATCACCACCACCATCACCACCACACAGGAAGGATCGTCCACTTAATCCATTATCCATTAGGGTTCTGGTCATGACGGAAGCTAGAAGGGCACGGGAGAGAGATCACGAGAGAGGGAGGGAGGGAGAGCTGAGAAAGGGATGAGAGGGAGGGAGTGAAGACTGAGTGATTGAGGGGGGAATAGGAAGACAGGAGAGAGAGAGAGAGAGAGAGAGAGAGAGAGAGAGAGAGAGAGAGAGAGAGAGAGAGAGAGAGAGAGAGAGAGAGAGAGAGAGAGAGGTGGGAAAGTAGTTTAAACATTACTAAAAGGGTGAAGGGAGGGGAAGACGGGGAAATGAGACGTGATAAAGAGAGTTTGCAATAGAGACAACAAGGTGAGACGTAGAGCCGGCAAGAGTGAGAGACAACAAGAGTAGAGACGTCGTGACACACGCTCACATCTCTGACCAAAAGACTTACCAAAATATGTTTATGCCAGATTCTCGCGAAACATAGTTAACACAAACAAGGTAGAGATCACAAATAAAGTAGAGATCACAAATAAGGTAGAGATCACAAATAAAGTAGAGATCACAAATAAGGTAGAGATCACAAATAAGGTAGAGATCACTTACACTGCACGAAACTAATTCGAACCCCCGTCTAAGTTACACCAGCTATGAAAGCTTAAAGCTAATCAGAACTAAATAATACTATTCCATTTTAGAAAAACCTTTGCCAAATTGGCACCTACACACACCGATAACAACCTTCTTCTGAGTAGGCTAGAGAATTGTTGGAAGTTTGAAACCGATTAGAAGAGGCATTCTCGAGGTATCGCATGTTAACCTCACTCACCAGAGAGCAGCTCTACCTGCTAATATGTTAGGTAAAAGGTTGTCAAGCCGCTGAACAGCTTGACAAAGCTCCTGGAGAGCGAAACGTTGCAACAATAATATATCACAGTTGCACATGTGTCCTTTTACTTAACATATTGTCGGTAATTCTACCAGCATTATTACACTACTTGTTAATAGTTTCACGAACTTTACCCAGAGTTACAGTGAACCAACGTCGAGAATTACAAGCATATTGAGTGAGCCGTTCTCAGATTATGAACCTGAACCCTCGGAGGAAGAACAATAATACGCAAGAACCTCAATGGTAAAAGTCACTGTCTGATTTTGGGTTTTTTTTCTTAGGTAATTTACACTATGTATGATAATTGTACTTATGTGTACCTGTCCTATAATAAACTTACAAACTATTTATAGGTAAACCTATGGAAAGACTACTCGAACCTATGGAAAGACTACTCGAACCTATGGAAAGACTACTCGAACCTTCGGGGATACGAAGTGAGGATTTTTCTTTGACAAATTTGAAGGCATACCAAACTACCGTGAGTTTAGCTCTTCGATAATAATCGCTATTAGAATTAAGCAGATATGACTGGCAATACACATCACCTTAACAATTTTCCCCTAATTTCATCCCGATCGTTTTGGCGTGAATACAATTGTGGGTTTACGAATTTTCTCTGAACTTTATGGTCTGTGACAATGCTATCAGACGTCGCCTTTCTTCTGCAGCACCAACGGCAAGCCATTCTGAGCTGAAATTATAGACGGGATATGAGCCATTGTAGGTGACTTATTGGACGGGGAGAAGGCATTCAAAACTCCCGTGTGGATAAGCAGCACAGAAATCGGTGCTATAATGATGCTCTTTTGTTATCCGATAGAAAACTATTCAAGATGGCGGCGAAATGTTATGAAAGGATGCTGCTGAAATACGTAAATAGAATCTAATAATAATAAATTTAATAATTTCTTGCAGTACTGTATACAGTAATGTAGTTTACTGTTAGTAAAATATTGTTAGGTACAAAAGAAGTGAGTGTTGAACGTTCGTGGCGTTAGTAGCCAATTTTCATGCGTGAATTTCGTAACACGAGAATAAAATCGTAGGTTAGAAAAGCCTGAAAGTTTAGTGTTAACCTTATTCACGTAATAAGTATTTTAGTTCCCATGAAAAGGGTTAAAACAAAGTTTCCCGCAACAAGCAGAAAACTGCAGACAGGAAACTCCCTCAAGCCACAGTCACTGTCAAGCAGATTCTGATTCTGTCTCTTTCCTCTTGCTTTTGCATAAAGAATTCTAATCCCTCTCCTTTTGGCGTCCATCCGGATTGTATTCTAATGCACTGGCAGCCAAGGTCGCTCGGCCGAGGAAGGACACGAAGTGCTCCAGAGTTCTCTGAAAAGGAGATTCTGAAGGTGATGCATTTCCAATATGGATCCAGAGAGAGAGAAAGAGACCTTGACGGCAAAATGTTCGATGAGGTTCTCCAAGTAAGCCTTTAATGTCTTTCAACCGCAACGACTGCGAGATCAAAACCGACTTTCCACTTATGCACTTTTCGTACTCACCGAGTGAGCCGAGGACGCTCTGAGCAGCGCCATCTTCCCAGAGTCACGAGCAAAAAAGAGAGTTCTATATCCTCCCCCTTCCACAGATCTCTTTTTTTATTTTGATGGTTTGCCCCGGGACTGAGACCACGTCAGATCAGGGACTAATATTTCAGTTTCCTCCTCTCAACGTTTCAGTGATGGTCCTCCCCGAAGCGGAAATAGTATAAACATCAGTGGAAATTTTTTAGAAAGGGACTTTCTCCTCTAAACCTGGATTTTTTTTTTGGGTGGGGGAGGGCTAAGAGTCTTACCACTATGAAAATAAATTTTGAGTATAGATTTTTTTTTTTTTTGAGATTTCGAGGAACTTAAATTTGATATCAACGCAAATATTTCCAAAGTTGACACTGAACTACTCACATAAATGGAATACTAATGCAGTGCATAGAGTGTAACGCAGTTACTAGCGGGGTTACTAATTAACTGTGAGGTATCTAGTTAACAGTGACTTGTTAACCATTTAACAGTAACTAGTTAACGATTTACCTCAGAGTAAATAGTTTGAAGGTAACTCGTTAACAGTGAGAATAGTTTATTCTTCTACGACCAGTTAACTGTGTGATGACTGGTTGTGTGATGACTATTTAACAAGACGGGTTTACTGTGGTGTGACTAGTTAACTCTGGGGTGGCTGGTTAACTTTGTGGAGGCTGGTTAACTGCGGTGTCCCTGAGGTGCATGGCGTCCGTGAGGTGCGTGGCGTCCGTGGGAAGACCTCAGCAACACCACACACAATACTTATCAAATATTCACTCCAGTGTAAGATGGATCACTGTGGTCTTGTCTCCGTCAGGAACACGAGAGAGACGGACAGAGAGACAGACAGACAGAGCAGCAAAATAAAATCAGTTGACCAAATGAAATCGCTGGCTCACGGATGGCTCAAACTTCACCCTGTTACCTTTATGTCTAAACAATAAAAGACTTTCAAATGAGCTAATGTAGGTAACAGATCTTAGCTTGTGAATAATGTTAGGAATCTTAGGAACCTTAACCTGACCTTGTAAAACCGTGTAGAGAGAGAGAGAGAGAGAGAGAGAGAGAGAGAGAGAGAGAGAGAGAGAGAGAGAGAGAGAGGAAGACCCTGGACCAGGTCGTTCTCAAGGCGTGCTACTGAGACCAACATCAATCGATATTCGTTTTAATAACACCTCAGCACCCGGAGGCCGTCCCTGCCGTCAGATATTGGGAAGGGAAAGCGATATCAAGCAGTAATCTCAGCGGATAAAAGCTCATGATGCGCATTGAGTTTACTAACTCAATTTCCGTCCCAGATAGATGGCAGCAGAGGCGCCTACCACTGGAACCACCGGAAATAACTCCCAGATTTTATAGGTCCCGTAAGATATGAGAGGAAGTTTTCTTTTTTTGTAGATTTTGCTTCACGGAGACTAAATCGTGTCGGTTATTTAGCGTATGGGATAGTGAAGGCTCTTTCCACTGTCCGCCTGTCGTGCCCGGTCTCTGATCAGGCAGGTTGTTAGTAATGCAAAAATTCATGTCACCGTCAAAGTTTCAGAGAAGCTCCAAGTTTTGTTTCAGCTTTCGTATTATTCTCTGTTCTTGAAAATCATAGACAACTGTAAGTTCATGAAATGTACTCGTCACATGACAGCCTCCGGTCGTACCCGCCTCTCGGAAAATGAATATTGAGCGGACATTTACAGTCGTTCGGTTGTGCTTGTGAAGGAAAGACTAGAAGTAGTGAAATTTAAGGCAGATGGACTGTTTTTTTTCTCAACGGTGTTAAAGTCTCTGTCCTCCTGGACATGGCCAGGTTCGTTCACACGTAATTCGTTGGCCCTACAATACCAAGCCTCAAAATTTTCTGTTCTGTGTTGTGCAACTTGCAATTCACTGACGGGTTGTAAGGGAGAAATACAATCCCCTACCTCGCTGGTGTATGGCTAACCCTGGAGGAACTCTGACTGGAGCGCAGTTTGTCAGATTAAAGATAGGTAATGGTGTAAGATATGGAAACGATTTGATAAAGCTCTACGCAGACTAAAACATGACTCAATAACGCTCTACGCAGGGTGAAATACGACTTCAAAAAGCTCTACGCAGAGTAAAACACTACTTGATAAAGCTATACGCAGAGTAAACCTTTGCCCCAATAAACGTTTTTTTTTCAACGAATAAATTTTTTTCAACATTCCGAAAGTGCGATATTTAGATTAACGATGATTAATAAATTATATTAAAAAAAAGGCAAAATGCAAATGATTTTCTGGTGAAAATGGCGCGAATAATTACTGCCAGAGGCAGCTAGCCTCCAGTCACGTCTCTCCCTCTTTAATTCTTCCCAGAAGCATTCCTTACTTAGTCCAGACTTACCCAGTTCTTTGTCCTGCTGATGACAATACCTGACTCCTCTTCCTCTTTCTCCTCCCCAATCCTCCTCTTCTTCCTCTCTCTCCTCCTCCTCCTCCTCTTCTTCTTCCTCTCTCTCTCCTCCTCCCCCTCCTCTTCTTCTTCTTCTTCCTCTCTCTCCTCCTCCTCCCATTCCCAGAAAAATCAAGAAAGTGAAATACAAATTCGAGGCTGGGTGATGTGAGTACACAGACTGGGGTGATGTCATCACGCTGATGATGTAAACACAAGACTGGGAGTGATGAAGTACACAAGACTGGGAGTGAGAAACAGAATGGGTGATGAAGTACACACAATTGAGGGCTGGGAGTGATGTGAAGTACACGAGACTGGGAGTGATGTGAAGTACACAAGACTGGGAGTGATGTGAAGTATATATACACATCGGCCACAGATGCCTCAAAAGCATCCATGTATATATACACATACATATACTTTGAGTCGAATCTTACCTATTCCAAAAGTTACTGCATATGGCGTTAAATTATTTTTTAACTCCCTGCGGGTAGATGCAATTCTGAAAACCAACTCATCATTTCCTGTCTATTCCTAAGATTATTCCCTCGTCATGAATGCAAATAAAAATAAGTAATTTAAAATTCAATTAAAAGTTCATTCGGCTGATGGTTTCAATCAGACTGCCCCATTGAGCAAATTCTAAAATTTATCCTTCATGAATTTCACCTTTCACTTCAGGAACTGAAACAACGAAGCTTAATTGAACTTAGTAACAGTGACAGACTTTCAGCAATGTCCAATTTAATCTCGAAGCTCTGATATATATATATATATACTCATTTGAAAAAGGCATTTGGGGCACAGGTTGACGAGTCTACATGGAGTGCTGCTGAGGTCAACGCCCTTCCCAGCCGCCTGGTCCCAGATCACTCGTATAGGTTAAGTTACCCAGAATAAATGTTTGTATTTATCTGCTCTGGGTGCGGTAATGAGTTTACTAGCTTGCAGTACATAGAAATTGTATCCTCTGCAGTAGTAGTAGTAGTAATAGTAGTAGTAATTGTTGTTGTTTTACAGTATGTACTCACACCCATAACTAGTAAATAAAGACATTTTCGTAAGTATTAATATTTTGTATAATAGCATTAGACTGTCTTTGTATTTACTTTAAAATATGAATTTGGAATTATGTGAAATAAACAGAAGCTGCAAATATACTAACAGTTCACTCGGCACACCCCCCCCACACACACACACCCACATACAAGGGGTCACAATTTTAAGTTGAAGACTCCTACGAGTCAAAGGGATGTTAGGAAGTATTTCTTCAGTCATAGAGTTGTCAGGAAGTGGAATAGCCTAGAAAGTGACGTAGTAGAGGCAGGAACCATACATAGTTTTAAGACGAGGTTTGATAAAACTCATGGAGCAGGGCGAGAGAGGACCTAGTAGCAATCAGTGAAGAGGCGGGGCCAGGAGCTATGACTCGACCCCTGCAACCACAAATAGGTGAGTACAGCAGCAGCATACGGGCGCTTAGCAAACCTAAGAACAGCATTCCGACATCTTAATAAGGAATCGTTCAGGACCCTGTACACTGTGTACGTTAGGCCCATACTGGAGTATGCAGCACCAGTTTGGAACGCACACCTAGCCAAGCACGTAAAGAAACTAGAGAAGGTGCAAAGGTTTGCAACAAGACTAGTCCCGGAGCTAAGGGGTATGTCCTACGAGGAGAGGTTAAGGGAAATCGACCTGACGACACTGGAGGACAGGAGAGATAGGGGGGACATGATAACGACATATAAAATACCGAAAGGAATTAAAAAGGTGGACAGAGACAGAATGTTCCAGAGATGGGACACAGCAACAAGGGGACACAGTTGGAAGTTGAAGACTCAGAGGAATCACAGGGATGTTAGGTATTATTTCTTCAGTCACAGAGTGGTCAGGAAGTGGAATAGTTTGGGAAGAGGTATGATAAAGCTCATGACGCAGGGAGAGTGACCCAGTAGCGGCCAGTGAAGAGGCGGGGCCAGGAGCTATGACTCGACCCCTGGAACCACAACTAGGTGAGTGTACACACACGAACAAGCTGTCAGGACGAAAATGCAGTGTCTTTTCCATTCAACAGGAAGCCATAGCGCACGACTTTCTTATTGGACTGACCAAACACCGAGACATGACAACCGTTTTTTTCTGTTTTAGAGAGTTACCGTATGAATATATTATTAATTTCTACATTTATGTCTCATTTTGTATATTTCCCTCATTAATCTTCACTCTAATATTACTTAGAGAAATATTAAACACGGACAATGTATTCATGATTCCTTGTAGGGTCGTGTAATACCTGGGGAAGGAGCGGCAATCTGGTTTGATCCAAGGGGAGTGGAGGACTAATTCCTTGGATCAATAGCATGAAGACACAGCCTCAGCGGTGTTGATGTTTCCTCTCGTTCAACTCGCCACACACACTCGTTCCAGACCTCCATTAATTTATACCAGTCTCTCATTTCTATAATTTGAAATTATAGTCGAAAAAAATAATCTTAAAATAAATATCTGATATAACTTAAATTAGTCGTGTTCTCGTGAGATACTTTATTTTTTATGACTTTGTATTAATCCCAAGTCTCATTACTACTAATCAAAATAGCTGAGCTTTATTTTTCAATCTTTCCAGGTAAGGAGATGCAATCGGCGCACCGCCCGTAACCTGCAGGTCGCTGCTCCCACATGA
>WNWK01012607.1:57500-58864 GCA_009830355.1 Cherax destructor
CATCGCTGTCGTTTTGGGGAGACTACGCTTTCCTGCTCATAATAATAGTAATAATAATAGTAGTATTAATAATAGCAATAATAATAGTAATTATAATAGTAACAATAATAATAACACTAATAATAATAACACAATACTAATAATAACAATAATAATAATAATAACACTACTACTGATAATAATAATAATAATAATAATAATAATAATAATAATAATAATAATAATAATAATAATAATAATAATATTTAAACATTAACTACATATTTTTCAACTTGTACGAGATTATTATAATTCTGAATTTCTCGATAATTTAACCTGACGAAACACTGTCTCTAGAAAACTTGCTAATTTTCCCGAGTTTTCACAAGGAAATAAGAAAATCTAAGATACCATGACCTCATACGGTCTTACCCCAACAAAGATATCGTTGTATTTTTACGATATCATGACCTCTTACCACAGCAATGATATCGGTGCAGTTTTAAACTTACACAGAACGTATATTTGTTGTGCAAATAATGATTACGTTTGTATTTCACTCGGGACACAAAAGTGATTTATTTACTAACAGAGGTCAAAAGGGAGTAAATATGTGTGTAAATATTATGACAGAAATTCACTTCGCCGGGAAAGAGGAGAATGATAACAAAATTGAGAAGAGTTTAAGGTGACTCTTCTACAGTGTATCAACACATGTTTTACAAAGTTACATGAGCAAACACGTTTTGGTCCCAGGACCGAAACGTTTTCTAAAAAATATGTCGTAGTGTTTGCCCACGTGTGTGTCTAAACCAATTGGTCGATATCTGTTACCAAGGTAATGCCATCAACACTTGTCACACTCACACGGTAGGGCCTTTACCTCACAATCGAAGATACTGGGTTCAATCCTGAGTGGGGATGAGAAGTCTGGACAAGTCTTCTAACACCTCCATCCCCTGTTACCCAGCAGTAAATAGATGCCTGGGAGTTAACCGCCTATTATAGGAGGCATCCTGGGGTTTGATATAGTGGGTTTGGGTTCGACAAGGACTTGCCTTGCATGGGCCAGTAGGCCTGCTGCAGTGTTCCTCCGTTCTTTTGATATTAAATAAGCCACGCTGCTTGGCTGTTTTAGGGTATCTGGAGTTATCCTGGGTAGTCCTGTGTTATTAACATTCCAGGGATTAATAATCCTAATAATTCCATCGTCTGGATGAAGGCCCTGGCAGTGTGATATACCAGGCTCAGCGCGAGGCAGTAGTGCCAAGTGTTGAGGGTCAGCGTACGACTGGCACTCTTACTCCTTCTCCCTGAGGTATTGAAAACATATGTTTGAGAAGCTTTGGGAGAAGGTTGGACGAATAGGTAGGTGGGAATGGTTG
>WNWK01012608.1:0-58861 GCA_009830355.1 Cherax destructor
CCCTTGTTACAAAGGGTATTGGTTTGTTTCAAGTGTATTTTGGCATTATATATAAGTTATGCTCTTTTATGTATGTCATGTATAAGGTTGTAAGTCATATAGGGTGCACGGGAATAATTGGATGTCATGTATCTAGTGTTGGGGGTTTTGGCATCTATTGGTGTGGCATTTTTCATTGATGTACTACATTGTAGTAAAAATTTTAAATAAAAATTAAAAATTATATGTCACAAGAATACACGATTCACAGTTGAAAAATAAGTTTATTTGAGCTTAAGTTATTCTGTATCAGCTATAATATGGAGTAAAAATATTTGAAAACAACTGAAATGTAATTAGGTGGAGAATTAACATAGCAGTCACCATTTATTTTGTATTACTTTGTGAGGTGGGATGCATAGTAAAGTTTGAAAACAGTCGTCAATATTCTTATACAGTATTACTAGTTTCTTGTTAGTTCATTGTGTATTTCATCATTGCACGAAGTAGTATGTCTTATGAACAGAATCGTTTCATATTTGTATACCATTTCTATGTATCATGTATGTTAAGTTTTTTAAATAAAATTAAAAAAAAAAAAAAAACTCCTCTTAGTTGTGTGTTTAAAGTAGCAACTTACTGCTACGTGACCAGGGAAAGCAGGTGTAAGAAAGCGCCTGTGTGCAAGCTGAGTATTTTATGTCCCCGATGCATCGAGGCTCAGGAAGGCTGAAGTGTAGGCCAGGATTCCCTGGCGTTCAATGAGGTCGACCCTTTGCCCATTGAGAAGGTGTAGGAGGTAGAGTGAAGGACTGCACCCCTAACTAGTGCAAGGAGGGTCTGCCCAGAGTGGTATCAGGGATACTACTTTATCATGCACTTTCATATTCAAAATCAAATCGCTATTTATGAACATAATTATTATTATAATAAAAAAGAAGCACTAAACCACAGGGGTCATACAGCGCAGCTTATGAACATAAGAAAGAAGTACTGCAACAAGCCTACTGGCCCATGCTAGGCAGGTCCAAGTCACACACTAAGGAAGGAAGGAGCACCGCTGCAGGTCACACTCACTAATATTTCTCTTATGCTGTACAAAGCTAATGTAGTTTACATGTAATAAAACATTGTTAGGCACAAAATGCGAATGCGAAGATAGTGATCCAATTTCCACTTCAATACCACTGCGCCGTTTGACCCATCCAGATTTACCGCTTGTTCCTTGTGAATATTAGATCTTTAATGGTAGTGGATTACCTTGATGTCACAGAAGGGTTTTTGATACATGGAATTGAATCAAATCTAATTACCTCCCATTGTGACTAACAATAACCATGAATAGTACTAAATGACCCCATGGCTTTAGCATCTTTTGTTACTATATTAGCAATAAGGTACTTATGTGTTCCTGAGCCTAAATAAAATTACTTACTAACACTGTATGACCCTTTCGGGTTTAGCACTGGACTAAATTATTATTATTGTGACTATAATAATAATTCTAAGAGAACGTTTTTTTTTGCTGCAATATAGGAGTGACTATAAAACTTCTTTACAACAATGTGTTTTCCAATACTATATGGATTTAAATGACTGCGACATGTTCCCGTTTTCTGTTACATGAGAAAATAAATTGATTATTGCCTTTAATTTCTACCTTCTATTGTAATTGGTTAATTTTGGCTTATCTGCAGTAACATAACATTAAACTATAGCACATGTAGGGAGACTGCTTAATCTATACAGGATAAAATGACTTCTTGATAAGTTGCGAATTTGGACGTTCTCGGTTGCAATTAATATTCATGTTAACTGTCTTGTAGGTAGGACAGAATATTAACTGTGAATGGTCTAAACTAAAGTATACAGATGAGTTTTAAAGGCAATAATAACTTGTTGTCTGAGGATCACGGCTCCCAAGGTCCGATCTTAGACCAGGTCTCCTAAATTGGAAAGGAAATATTAAAAGTCTAAGAACCCTTACTAAAAATGCAGGAAATTAAAGACATGTGCACTGAATTTAAATGAAGTTCATGAGATTTGCCTCTCATCTTACAATGTTCACGAGACAAAGGTCAGCAATCCTGTCAGAGTGCAAATCGTTTAACGGGTTTCACCTCATGGTAAGACGGATGGTTACTCTTTATCAACCCATTAACAATCCTGGTGGGAAACTGGACATTTTACATGTTACTCATGGTAATTAGTTTTATGTTGATGAAATTACCTAATAGATATAAAACTATTTCGGGGTCCACCAATACACATCTACAAACTGACTACAGCATGACCCTTTTGGGTTTAATAATAATACATAAATGTGTTGTGGTATGCATAATATACAACCTTACAGAGGTCACAAATGATATTTACATTCACGTGGTAGTGCTAGTCCCGTAGGGGTCATATAGAGCATGAGAAATGGGAGGCAATCAAGTTTGATCCAAAAGGAGGGTATCTCTAATTCCTCGAAACAAAAGCCTTTCATCAGCATCAAGGCAACCTTCCGCCACCCCCTTTTTTTTTTTTTGAAGAGTTCTTGCCACACAACGTGTCTGCCATGACCAGTAACGGTACTGTAGCGACCATTGCCAATAATGGTGCTGGTAATGGTGTTGTGGCTGCCATTACCTGTAGTTAGTACACAGATGTCAGGTAAAGTTGTTGGGTGAGTGGTGGTGAATGTGGCCTTCGGGTGCACAATCCATGGGTGGTCACGGCCGAGCCTGTCACACAGCTAACACACACTATATACACAGTCATTTGTAAAAGCAACGCGGATATTTACGCAAGTTCAGTTGTAAGCTTCTACGTCTGCCAGCATTCCTCCAAAACCTTTTCATACATTTTGTGTGGGTTTTTTTTTTGAGACAAATTGATTAGGGATGCAGCTTATTTTAAACTGCCGCCTGAGCAAGACTGCGATGAATATGTTAATAAATGCTAACTTATATAAACCATGTCATTCTGTGACATGGGTTACCACTGATACCTTTTGCGTTTTTTTCACACACTCCGAAGTGTCCATGTTTGCAGATGATGTGAAGTTGATGAGAAGAATTCAATCGGAAGAGGACCAGGCATAACTACAAAGGGATCTGGACAGGCTGCAAGCCTGGTCCAGCAATTGGCTCCTGGAGTTCAACCCCACCAAGTGCAAAATCATGAAGATTGGGGAAGGGCAAAGAAGACCGCAGACGGAGTACAGTCTAGGGGGGACAGAGACTACAAACCTCACTCAAGGAAAAAGATCTTGGGGTGAGTATAACACCAGGCACATCTCCTGAGGCGCACATCAACCAAATACAGCTGCAGCATATGGGCGCCTAGCAAACCTAAGAACAGCATTCTGACATCTTAATAAGGAATCGTTCAGGACCCTGTACACTGTGTATGTTAGGCCCATATTGGAGTATGCAGCACCAGTTTGGAACCCACACCTAGCCAACATTTAAAGAAACTAGAGAAAGTGCAAAGGTTTGCAACAAGACTAGTCCCGGAGCTAAGGGGTATATCCTGAGAGATGTAGTGATGTAGTAGAGGCAGGATCCATTCATAGCTTTAAGAAGAGGTATGATAAAGCTCATGGCGCAGGGAGAGTGACCCAGTAGCGACCAGTGAAGAGGCGGGGCCAGGAGCTATGAATCGACCCCTGCAACCACAACTAGGTGAGTACACACACAACACAGGAGCCAGGTGCTTTGAATCGACCCTGCAACCTACATAGGTGAGTACACACACACACACAGGAGCCAGGTGCTATGAATCGACACGCAACCAAACTAGGTGAGTACACACACACACAGGAGCCAGGTGCTATGAATCGACCCCTGCAACCACAACTAGGTGAGTACACACACACACACAGGAGCCAGGTGCTATGAATCGACCCCTGCAACCACAACTAAATGAGTACACACACACACAGGAGCCAGGTGCTATGAATCGACACCTGCAACCACAACTAGGTGAGACAACACACACACAGGAGCCAGGTGCTATGAATCGACCCTGAACCACAACTAGGTGAGTACACACACACAGGAGCCAGTGCTATGAATCGACCCCTGCAACCACAACTAGGTGAGTACACACACACACAGGAGCCAAGAGCTATGAATCGACCCCTGCAACCACATATAGGTGAGTACACACATAATAACTACAGGGGAAATTGAATGGACGAAGGTTATTTTGCATCTTTTATCGCTCGTTCGCGATTATTGTTATATATATATATATATATATATATATATATATATATATATATATATATATATATATATATATATATATATATATATATAAGAAAAGGATGGAACAACGAATAGGCAACTTTGACGCCCATGACACCTAATGCGTGAACGTGCCCTGGCTACCATATTTCCTAAAATGTGCTCTCGTGTGACAACCCAACTCTATATGAATTCTACAGTTTCAAGACGTTGATAATCACAAACTTACTCAATCTTATTCTAGATGGTGAGATGTGGTATCAAGCTACACTTCCAGTCAGAGATGGTGTTGAGTGAGTATATACAGGGCCTCAGGTGTACTCAACTTACAAGGGAAGCCAAAAAAGTACACCTGTTTTGATTTATGGCTGCCTAATTAACCCCCGAAAAGTTAAGTAGCACCTGTACTTGTGGCAGTGTAGGGCCACCACATGTTTTATATGCTGGAGGGAGTGCTACCTTCAACCACACAACCGCCACGGTTGTGTGGTCATCTCCCTTGTAGACCAATGTAGGTAAGTAAGACACATGTGCAACAGTTAAGTAGGCCTCTTCAGAATATGAATAAAGATGCCTGGTATTGTATACCATTTTAGTATTCACTCTGTCAGACACTGTAACACAATGTTATCTTGGTACAGAAGAGAAAACACCTTGGACAACTTTTTCAAGTGAGAATAGTTAGCTATGAGAGGGACGTGACCTCTCAATGAATACATTATTTCTTCTACTAGTGGACTACACCTCACCTTCTGACAGTATATAAGTTTCCATACTGTCGCTTTAACTTTACATTATTTCAGACTATGGAACAAAACTCTTCTCCAGGCTGAAGGACTGACCACCTCAAAACTACGTCTTCAAGGGTGATGGACTGATTACAACGTCTTCACATCTCTACTGCTCCTGCCTACTTTCTGTACTCGACTGAGGAAGCCTACTGTGTAGGCGAAAAGTTTCGCAATAAAGATGCTAACTGTTGCACATGTGTCTTACTTACCAACCTGTCGGTACTGTATACTATTTTAGTATTCAGACCAATGTAGGACTACTAGATGTCATGCTGGTGGGAGTGCCAACGTAATGTTGACACAACTTGGAGACTGGTGTCACCTGCCAACTGACTTACAAATCCGACACCAAATATCGGCATTTTTAGGATTCCTAAATTAAAGAGAAAAACTTCAATAATAAATACTATGATATATCTCTCAGAAGGATGTTCAGATGAACTAGTAATATTAGAAATGACCAGAATGCTAAATACTCCTGACCATACATTCATATAAACGGTGATCAGGTAGAGTATAACGGTGTCAACCACATCAAATTCGGAACGCAACCTAAAATTGAAGACCAAACCTGCATTAACCTGTATTAACACCAAACCTGTATCAATACCAAACCTATATCAATACCAAACCTGTATCATTACTAAACGTTCATTAACACGAAACATGTATCAACATCAAATCTGTATCATAAGAACATAAGAATCCCAGTCCTAGATCAATACCAATCCCAGTCCTATATCACTGCCCGTCCTGTATCAACAAAGCTGATAAATTAGACACATGTGCAACACTTGAGTATCTTTAATGAGGAAACGTTTCGCCACACAGTGGCTTCATCAGTCCATACAAAGAAGAATGGTGAAGAACAGGAGGAGTTTGAGGTAATCAGTCCCTCAGCCTTGAGTCAATGTAATAAGTCCAATCTTGAAAAGAATACAGCATATGAGCTTTGTCAAGCTCCTGGAGAGCGAAACGTTGCCACAATAAAATGTCACATTAGTTGCATTTGTGTCCTTTTACTTAACAAGTGAAGAATTCCCTGTATTAAGGTGGACTGATGAAGCCACTGTGGGGCGAAACGTTTCCTCATTAAAGATACCCAAGTGTTGTACAAGTGTCTAATTTATCAACCTGTCGGTTCTCTGAATCATTCATCTACATCAACAGACCTGCATCAACACAGTCCTGCAATAACAACAGACCTGAATCAACAACAGACCTGAATCAACAACAGACCTGAATCCACAACAGACCTGAATCAACAACAGACCTGAATCAACAACAGACTTGAATCAACAACAGACCTGAATCAACAACAGACCTGAATCAACAACAGACCTGCATCAGACCTACATCAACACTAGCTCTGCATCGACAGACCAACATCAACACCAGTTCTGCAAGAACAACAGACCTACATAGCTCAATATGAATCGTCCAAAAGGCGTGTTCAATTAACCATCTTTTAACAACAATAATGATAATCTAGAAAAAATAAATCATAATCTTACTATTATATGCTGAAAATATAGTGTCATGTGAATTTAAGCCAGTATCACAAGAGGGTGGACTTAGTGGCACTAGAAAACTTTACTTATTCATATAAGGATAAACAAAATATATAAATTAGAAAGAGAATGGCGCTCCTTGTACAGGAGGAGAAAAATGATCACAGAACTTGTCAAAGGTTCCAGATTTTTTGGAGAGTATTCATAAATATAAGTATAATTATAATGCCCAGGAAAGAGAGAGAACAGCACTCGGGATGCGAGGCTGGTGTGTGGGTTTTAAGGGGGAGGGCAGGGGTCAGTGTTTCCCGGTGTGTGTGCACTCACCTGTGGGTGAGGTTGAGCTGGAGGTAGCAGTGGCAGTGGCCGCTGTACTGCACTCAGGGCTCTGACGGGGCCTCGAACCTGGCCCCCGTCATCGTCCCTGCCGGCTGAGTTTCTTGTCGCCAGCACTACCAGCAGCACCAGCACCAGCGCCACCAGCCAAGATATCACCAGCCGCAGGTTCCCACCTCGCACCATTTTCTGTCGTAAAACACGAAACATTGTTGTGCTGAGGCACTGTAGTACTAATTGGTGTTGACACAGCGTCCTTGACACTACGAGTTAAAATACAATAAGATAAATTCCCAAAAAGATACATTAGTTACACTTACGTTAATTAACAGTGTACGTATCTGCAAGGAAAATTCCAGAGTTATGTACAACATTACTAGCAATCTTAATCCAGGGTGATTAATTTGGCTTAAAGTCTATAAATTACACCTGTTAACTACTACTCTAATTCCTCGAAGACGGATCAAACTCTCAGCATATATACACTGAGACATACATCACGGTGTCTATATCCTTCGTGTATCTACTGTGTGTAAACCCCTTTTATTAAATTAACGACCTTCGCATTTTGCACCTATAGAGCATAGTGTTCTCAATTACATTGTATCCCTCTGCTTATTGCACCTGTAGAACAAAATGTTCTCAATTACATTGTATCCCTCTGCCTGTATGTGAGTTATTGTGATGTCTGTATGGATGTTGAGTACGTCAGTGAATTGAGTCTGATAAGTCATTAGTGTAGTGAATATATAGTGTGAAGGAGAGAACAGAGCCTTGGGGTATTTCTATATACTGAGAAAAATCAGTGTTGATTTTGAAATGTTATTAGCATTATGCTATTATATAGAAAGTTGGATTGAAGTGTCTGTGTGGTGCTTGGGATGTTGAAATTATTAGATTTAGTACTTTAGCTGCAGTGCCAGTGTCAAATACTTCTTTGACATCCTTTTCGATGAGTGCTCTTATAAGTCCTTCGTTTTTGTTTATGTACAAATACTTAATGGTGATGTTTAGAGCGTTTTGTGTTGATCTCTGATGTCTGAAGCCAAACTGTTTTCCTGTGAGGTATTTGTGGAAGCGTTGGTTGGTGAGTCAAATGTTTTCAGAGGTGTTTCAAGCAAACTGGTTTGTTTAAAACGATTCGTAGCGTAACGTTTCCTCTAATAAATGTCCTGAATTAAACATAAGTGTCTTTTTCCACATCTCTCGTCATATAAAAGGAAAGGTGGTAGTTCTCGGTGTATGGAGAGAAAGGTGGTATTCCCCAGTGTATGTACAGTGAAGGGCGGTATCCCTTCAGGTTACATACAAAGAGATGGATATCTTAATGCATATATACAAGCTATATTCTGTGTACATACACAGCTTACCTTAATCCCTATTATAAACTTTAAAAGTATTCTCAAGTGTATAGGTGAACTGCAACCTTAATGACCTACCTGTGATCCCTACCTGGAGGGTATTCCGGGGATCAACGCCCCCGCGGCCGGGTCCATGACCAGGCCTGGTAGATCAGGGCCTGATCAACGAGGCTGTTACTGCTGGCCGCACGTAGTCCAACGTACGAACCGCAGCCCGGCTAATCTGGCACCGACTATAGGTATCTATCCAACTCCTTGAAGACAACCAGGGGTATATTGGTAATTCCCCTTATGGCTCGTGGGAGGCTGTTGAACAGTCTTGGGTCCCGGACACTTATTGTTTTCTCTTAGTGTACCAGTGACGTCCCTACTTTTCATTGTGGGTATATTGCATCGCCTGCCAAGTCTTTTGCTTTCGTAGGGAGTGATTTTTGTGTGCAGATTAGGGACCAGTCCCTCCAGGATCTTCCAGGTGTATATTATGATATACTATCTCTCTCGCCTGCACTCCAGTGAGTACAAGTCAAGTGCTTCCAGGCGTTCCCAAGACAAGAGATACCAAGCCAATGATGATTCTTTTTAAATCACTTGTTCTCTCTAGGCTGAAATAATGCTGTACATTAACATCTCCATTCAAGGCCGGTGAAATTGCAGATCTAGAGAATGTACAGAGAACCTTTACTGCACGTATAAGTTCCATCAAACACCTTAACTACTGGGAACGCCTGGAAGCACTTGACTTGTACTCACTGGAGCGCAGGCGAGTGAGATATCATAATCTACATCTGGAAGATTCTGGAGGGACTGGTCCTAATCTGTACACAGAAATCACTCCCTACGAAAGCAAAGACTTAGCAGGCGATGCAACATGCCGCCAGTGAAAAGTAGGAGCGCCACTGGTATACTAAGAGAAAACGCAATAAGTGTCCGGGGCCCAAGACTGTTCAACAGCCTCCCACCAGCCATAAGGGGAACTACCAATAGACTCCTGGTTGTCGTCTAGAGGGAGCTGGACAGATATCTAAAGTGAAGTGCCAGATCAGCCGGGCTGTGGTTCGTACGTAGGACTGCGTGCGGCCAGCAGTAACAGCCTCGTTGATCAGGCCCTGATCCACCAGGAGGCCTGGTCATGGACCAGGCCGCGGGGGCGTTGATCCCCGGAATACCCTAAAGATAGACTCCAGGTAGGCAGGTAACAACTAAATCCATCTTATTTTTTCCTGTCGACAGTGTTAAGAAGTCTTTATCGATTGCTTACTATCTTTTTATATCCTTATATGTTAGCATGGCTCTTTCTTTTAATCTTATGAACCAGCAAGGGCTTTTTTTTTAACATTTCCAGCCTTTCTTCTCAGTTCCTGCTTTATTTTAGTTTTGTTTTCATCTCTGGGAATCAATGTATAACTGTCTTTTTTGTCACATTTTAAGTGCTGACACCATACCCCGGCGACATGGGCTAATGTTCACTTAATATACAATGTCAACAGTATCTGCCCATAAAGGCTATTTTCGATTACACGTGAAGCATATAAATTTCTCACGATTTCACTGACATGATAATTTAGTGACAATATTATGTCAGTGATGACCCTAGATCCCTCTATTTATACGACTCTTAATATTTACCACAATGTATATTCCTCGTACGGAAGGTGCGTGCTGAGTCTGTCTAGCTGCTGATGGTTGCGGGGACCATTGCCTCAGCACATCTTCACTGGACACTTTGTGGAAAACTGTCTTCAAGACAGACGCTTATTGGCAATTTTTGAGTATGTACCACACTGAGCTTTCCTGCCCTTACCATATACACTGTCTTTTTGTTGTTTAGTATTTCTAAGCATGTTGCTTGTCAGACAGTAGTGGGGGAGGAAGAGCTGGACGTGTGCATCATTACACTAGTAGTAGTGTGTGCTCACTTATTTGTGGTTACAGGGGTCGATTCGCAGCTCCTGGCCCCGTATGTATGTGTGTGTGTACTCGCCTATTTGTGGTTGCAGGGGTCGATTCTCTTAACTTGCCACTCTTTAAATTCACTCCCTTTTAGCCTCGTGGGTCATATAGTACCTGCTCTTATGTATGGAGCTTGCTTCCACCATTTCCTCACCAAGATCATTTCACTTCTCGACCACTCTGAGACTGAAGAAATACTTCCTAACATACATTGGCTCATCTGTGACTAACTTACAGTGGTGTCCCCGAATTCCTGTTTCTTGCCTTGAATGTTTTGTATGTTATCATGACGCCTCCTGGTTCTTCTGTCCTACAATGTCGTTAGGTCTAATCCAATTAGCCTCTCTTCGTTGCTCACGTCCCTTAGCTCAGAAACAAGCCTTGCTGCACACTTCTACAGTTTCTTAACATTTTGTTTTCAAGTGCGGGTTCCATACTAGCGCTGCATATTCCAAAACGGGCTTAATGTACATTGTATAAAAGGCCAGGAATGACTCTTTGTTGAGAGGCCATTTACTCTTAGATTTGCCAGACAAGCACTGAATGCAGAGATTATTTGGCTGATGTGAGCCTTTAGTGTTGTACTGGTCACTGTGCTCACCCTTGAGTCTTTCTCTGTGAGTGAATTTTGCAGCCTCTTTAAGTCTATACCTCATCTGTTTTTATTCTCCTCACTAGTTTTACATCATTAACAAACAGGGATATATTTATATCAATTCCATATGGAATGTCATTCATATAAACCAGAAACAGTACTAGCTCTAAAACCGATCCTTGAAGAGCCCCGCTAGTTACTTTTCCCCATTCTGACGTCTCTTCCCTGACAATTACTTTTTACTGTATTTTCCTATGACTGTCTTTGATCCACTATGTGTGTTGCTATATATCTCGTCTCTAATAGACAACAAAAACTACACGTCTGCTTTTATATCTACTAGTGATAAGACACACAGATACGTGCCTCCTTCTCCGACACACAAACCCCCTACCACCAGTCCAAGTATCTAGCGATAAGCGCCTTTGACAACTAGTAACTACTACAACTAGTACACACACAAAAAGCTCGAGGAGCAGGCAGGAATAACAGGAAAAACACTGCAATGGATCAAGGAATACCTGACAGGAAGCAAACGAGTGATCGTCCGTGATGTGGAGTCGGAATGGGTGCACGTGTCGAGTGGGGTTCCATAAGGGTCAGTCCTAGGTAGGTGCTGTTTTTCTTATACGTGAATGACATGATAGAAGGGACAGAGTCAAATGTATCCTTGTTCGCAGACTACGTGAAACTAATGAGGAGAATACAAGTTGACGAGGACCGGGAGGGGCTACAAAGGAATTTGGATAGGCTACAAGCCTCGTCCGATAAAGGCTCCTGGAGTTTAACTCCACCAAGATTTGACTTGAGAAACATGATCACGTTGTCTGGTTTGACTTGAGAAACATGATCACGTTGTCAGGTTTGACTTGAGAAACATGATCACGTTGTCAGGTTTGACTTTAGAAACATGATCACGTTGTCAGGTTTGACTTGAGAAACATGATCACGTTGTCAGGTTTGACTTGAGAAACATGATCACGTTGTCAGGTTTGACTTGAGAAACATGATCACGTTGTCAGGTTTGACTTGAGAAACATGATCACGTTGTCAGGTTTGACATGAGAAAACTCATAAATAGGATTAATTAGACTATAAGAAATGAAGATTGAAGACAGTAAACTAAAGAAATATAATGGACTATAATACATTAACTTAAAAAAAACTATATTTAATCACAAATAAGCAGACAATAGTCCAAATAGTTTGGCAATATAACTATAATAATATCACTGGTGGTGGAAGAAGGGGTTATGTATGGAGACCATTGCAGTAGTATCATCAGTGGGTTGATAAACATGAAGAACAACACTTACGAGTCTTCTTTTAATACTCATGACGCCAGGCTGTGAGGGTGACAATCCTACTTCAGTAAGTTCACCCGCTGCCTTCCTCGTCTACACTGACCGTGCCCTCACTTGTATCTAATACCAACACCAGCACCACCACCATTACTGCTTGCTTTTCACGATTGTCACCACCACCAACATAATCACTATCACCACCACCAATACTAAAACCAGACAGGTGTATCACTGGTAGTATCGGGAGCTGTAGCTCAATACATTCAAGAGACTCTAAGTAAGTAAGTTTATTCAGGTATACACAAATACATTTACAAAGATTATCATACATAGCAGCATATGTGTAGAGAACCTAGGATAACCCAAAAAAGTTAGAGTGACTTATTTCCATTGTGGTCCTTTTTATACCTTATTAGTATACATTGTAGGATATGTATGTTATTATATTATAAAGGATATATGTATACTAGGAATAAGGTAAAAAGAGTTATTTACATATACATGTGTGTTAGCTAAAAAAAATAAAAAAATCGTTCTCCTCCCTTTCTGTCGCTACATTCATTAGGTACCTTTTGGCTCTCTTCTTGAACTGGCTCATGCTATGACTGGCTTTGACATGTGCAGGCAGTCTGTTCCATTTTTTATTGCTGTAAAATAAAAGGTGTTTGAAGCCACTGACTGTGGGTACTACAAAATTGTGCTCTCTCCCCCTAGTACTGACTGCTTTGGTTCCCAGCCTTGACAAAATTGGCAGCAAGATATTCTGGACACTGTTTGTGAGCAATTTTATAAACTTGATTTAATTTAAGTTGTTTTACTGTCTTCAATATTCAGCATATCCAATTGTTGTAATTCATCCTGGCCTACATGCTCTCTTGGACCCAGGTCCAGGATGAATCTTACCATTTTGTTCTGGGTGATTTGCAGTTTATCTTTCAGTTTTTTTGTCAAGGCAGAGAACCATGAAGAACAAGCGTAGTCAATATGACATTGTATAAGGGCTAGACATAGGGTCCTGCGAGCCTCAGTAGGTAGACACTGTGCTTGTCTGTAGAGGAACTTCAGTCTGGCATTCGCTTTCTTTACTACACTGTTCCCTATCAATTCTCCTGACATGTATGGGTCAAAGGGGATTCCCAGATATTTTACTGATGAAACTGAAGTGATGGATTCCCCATTACACCGGACATTAAAATTATTTACCCTTCTCAGTTTATATTTCGTGCCAAAGAGTATGGCTTCTGTTTTCCCTCTGGAGTTGAAACTCAACTCTGTTAACTGTGTAGCATGACCTACGTCCACTAGTGGGGCAAGCTTTCTTGCGATGTCACCTCCAGCTGCTTCACCGTGTCAACTGGAAATATTTCAACACCAGCTCAGTACAAGTGGAAGTAATTAATAATAATAATAATAATAATAATAATAATAATAATAATTTTTATTTCAATGCATGTTACAAGTGTACAATGTTATTGGTAGTTACAATTATAAAACAATTATAAAACTGTAATGCAAGGAGAGCCACTGGCATGCCATGGCATTAGGGGCAGTTTATTCTAGAGACTTATTCACTAAGTACTTAATGCTAAAGAAATTGATTGAGTTTATTCTAGTTCTGTATTATTTAAATTATTAAATGGTTATACATACTATTAATAGACAATACAAGAGAAATTGGTTGAGTTTAATCTAGTTGTTGTGTGTAATGAACATACGAGGCTTCCTTGAAGCTGTATCATCAATAATAATGAAACAATACAACTGTTCGTATCACAGCCAGACATACCCTCCCTCTTTCCATCTCTTCACCACAGCAACACCCTACCTCCATCTCTGCACCACAGCAACACCCTCCCTCCATCTCTGCACCACAACAATACCCTCCGTCCATCTCTGCACCACAGAAATACCCTCCGTCCATCTCTGCACCACAGGAACACCCTTCTTCCATCTCTGTAACACAGAAACACCCTCCCTTCCCCACAGCCTTACCCTTCCTCCTACTACAAAACCCTTCCTCCTTCATAGCCAAACCCTCCCTCTCTCTCCACCACACTCTTCCTCCCTCCACCACAGCTCAGCTGATCCTAACATCAGCGGGTAGTACGCTTTCCAGTGTCTGGGTAAATGCTGGCTGTAACCGCCCGTACACCCAGGCAGCAACAATTCCCCGTTGCCTTCAAACTACCCCAACCCAATCCCTGAGAAGTAAAAAGCAACCCGGATCGTATTATTCATTGCTAACTCGCAGGAGAAAGTTAGCGTGTGAATCAGATATAATACTAAATCACAAGTTGAGGTGGGTGTGGGACCTCTATTCTTCCCCTCTTTACCTCTAAAAGTTAAAAAAATCCCAACATTATACGTACAACTACCTCGTTATAAGCAACGTATTAGGCACTAATTACAGCTAGATAATAGATGGCGGGCTCAGGCTACAAAGAGGATACCTGGCTGGTGACTGTTGCATTACTGCCAGTTGACCTCTGAGGTGCGACCTCCCACCAACCACATGACGATACCAGAGTCCGATATCCAGATTATACATGTCTATGTTTTTTGCATTCTTTGAGCGCCAAGTCGGATATCTGTATTTGGTTTGCCGTTGTTGTTAAGTTCTTGAGCGCCGATTTTAATATTCTAATTTAATGTTATTGTTCTTATTTTGAGGTTATAGGACCATCACAGTTGACGCCGTATTGAGCCCTACCTCTCTTTGTCCTGGAAGGAAATATGACAATATCTACATCTAGGTGACAATTGGGAAGGGAAACGTGGGAAACGTCATCTTCAAAATTTATCTGTAAATTGTGAGTACCTATGAATGGTAAGTCATGGCACTGACTTTTATTCTTCAATACATCTGTAGTAGAAATATTATTATTACTTTAATCAAGGGGGAAGCACTAAACCCGTAGGATTATACAGCGCCTGTGGGGGGATGTGGAAGGCATTCAGGTTTAATTCAGGGAACTGGAACACATATCCAATTCCCTAGATCAAGAGCCCCTCATCAGTATCAAGGAACCTTCCTTGAGGGGTGCAGTAGAAATAGAGGCAATTCCTACACCTGTCACAAAGTGTGGTTCGTAGCTCAGTGGTAGTGCCTTCGGCTCACAACTGAAGCACCCTGGTTCAGTCTTGAAATGGATGGTGTCACTGGGCATGTTTCCATACACCTGTTCACGTAGCAGTAAATAGGAACCTGGAAATTAGCCCACTGGTGTGGGTCGCACCCTAGGGGTGGTAGTATAACATAAACAGGGCTGAGCTTTGCAATGATCTCAGGAAGGATAACAGTTCTTAGCCTGTAAATTCAGCAGTGAAAAAAAAAACTCCACTATATCAAAACAAACCACTGTATGATTCTGAACTTATGAAGCGACATGCCAGAGGTGAGACTTTCTGGAAAGTGAGGTGGAATTAGACATGAACTAGTCAGGAGTAAAATATGAGTTTTTGAATAGTAAAAACAGGCAGAAAATTTTTTATTTAACAATCCTGGATATATAACCATTAGGTTATATATCCAGGATTGTTACATGAGAGAAACACAAGCTAGTTATATTTCCCCCGTTATATTCCATTACACAGGATGGGTTGTATACATGAGGTAATGAAAATGTGTGTCAGTCTGAGCTAGAAGACTTCAGGAAGGCGATGAGGAAATGGTCCAGCATTCTAGTATGAGTTCATTGTTAGGGCAGATTTTCAGGTTTCCTTCCAGCAGGTTGGAAGTACTTTTACCATCTCTTATGAGCTGCCACACTTTGAGCAAATGAATGGAAAGGTGAGGAGGGCTAATGGAAACACCATCCATGACTGTCCAAAGACTCTAGACATGAGAACACAAGCGGGTACCAAGAAAGCTGTGTGGGGTTATGCCTGGGTACCAAGAAAGCAGTGTGGGGTTATGCCTGGGTACCAAGAAAGCAGTGTGGGGTTATGCCTGGGTACCAAGAAAGCAGTGTGGGGTTATGCCTGGGACCAAAAAGTTGGATGGACCGAAGCATTTTATTACCTGGTTGAATTTAGGAATCGAGCTGTTATCCTGACCGTTGCATTTAGAGGCCAAAGGCCCTATAGCAAGCCCTTATACACCCCTTGGGATGCGACCCACAAAAGCCGACTAACATCTAGGCTCTAACTGCCAGGTGAATAGGGGTAACAGGTGTAAGGAAACATACCCTACGTTTCCACCCTTGCTGGGGCTCGAACTCCGGAGCCTCAAGAATACGAGCTGAGGGCGCTACCAACCGAACCACAGATGAGGATCAGTATTATGCTTTATTCAAAAAGTCTACAAATTGTTTTGCACACAGAAGCATAAATTTATACGATGATTCTGGAGGCACATAGATGTACGCATAGCACATGCAGCTTTAACCTATGATGATACTTAAAAATCGGTGTCACTTATTCCAAATGAAGTCTTACATTTCACTGCAGCCCGTGCCGTGCCTATGGTTTTCTCACTAGCACTGTAAGTTTAACATTTGCACAAGGATCTGGCTGTGTATTCCCACACAACCTGTGAAACCCCATGTCATCGTCCCCTTCCCCTGGTGTCGGCCTCTGCCTGGTATGCGTGCGCGCGTCTGTCAGCTCAACCTGAACTGCCTGCCCGTGTCTTCGTGAATGCACTATTACATATATTTTTTTCAACCAATTTGTAATTACAGACATAAAGCATATACAAGTGGTGTCCTGTCGTCTATTATAAATTATCATATGAATTGCTAAAATTTCAATGTTCGTGACATTTTCTCTTGATTTTATGCTAGACATCTACCCTTTTGTTCTTTTTATTAAGAGTACCAAGAAATATTCTTTTTATACTGTTTTATAAACGTGTATGTAGTTATTATTTTCTTACAACTATCGCATTTCCTCTCTTTTATTCTTTCTTCCTAACTCATATTTCTAAATTCTAAAATCCAATTATGTAGTAGTATATCTTTGAGATTTTTCTATTTAGCTATGTTTTCAAAGTGCGTATACCATACTACGGCCGCATATTGCAATTTTCGTCAAACATGTTATCTCGATAAAAGCCTCTGTTCTACAACGTGTCTTTCCTTCATTTGGTCAAACACTGAAAAAATATTCCCTCCCACTCGAGCCATCCTACGGGTGTCTAAGCATTCTTCCCCCCTTCCGCCTCCCAAAAAAAAGCCGTCTGATCCTACCATTGTAGAGCTACACTATCCCAAAACAGAAAACCATATATTCATAAACTTGTCTACATAATTCTAAAACACTAACTATTGTATAATCTTACACTTAATTGTCAATCCTGAAACCCTTAAGATGCCAAGATGATACCTGAGCTGAACACTATAACCACCACTAGAAAAAAAGAAAACTTTCTCATTACCAATAGACCTCTGGCTGCTTTCAAGAGGGAGCTGGACAGATACCTAAAGTCAGTACCCGATCAGTCGGGTTGTGGTTCGTACGCTGGACTACGTGCGGCCAGCAGTAACATCCTGGTTGATCAGGCCCTGATCCACCGGGAGGCCTGGTCAAGGACTGGGCGGCGGAGGCGTTGACCCCCAGAACACCCTCTAGGTAGGTAGGTGAACAGGGACAGAAAGTGTTAATTAAGGGACCTGTCCATTCGTCTCACCTCGCCCTAGATTAAATTTTAACATTCAAATGACTTGAATACCTTCTTCAATACTGTTTTAAGGGGAAAGGAAAGTGTAATATCCATTAGGTGGAAGGGGTAATAAACATTACATGGAGCAACACCTCAGCCTCTGCAGGAAGTGGTAGTCTCCACCAACACGTGCTACACTATACTTGCCGGCACAGAGTTTGTATATATTCATGGTGCGTGTTCAATAAGACTGTCATGTTTGGCTCCCACAATCTTTTCATGATTATTGACTGACAGGCTGGAGCTGTGGTGATTCAGTGAAAGTCAGGTTATAGACCCTCTCCCTTTCAATGGAGGTTCCTTGATGCTTGTGAAGAGCTCTTGATTTAAGGAATTGAATTTGCCCTTACCTTCCTTGGACAGAGTTTGATTGCCTCCCTCCCCAGGCGCTGTATAACCTCTACAAAATTAGTAATTTTACTAAATACAAAAAAAAAAAATGGATTTCCATCTGAAAATGTTTAATAGTTAATTAAGACAATACTGCCACTATTCCTGTCATAAATCCTTACAGAGAATTAGTCTACTCTACAGAGCTAAGGGACATCAACGAGAACATAGATCGAGAATCCTACGAATCTAGAATCTACTTATAACAATTTCATAGTTTAATTCCTTGACGATTACTAATTTTGTCATCACTGTATGCACTTGTTAAGTAACTCACAGTATGCTCAGAGGTGAAGTCAGGTTTAGATATTTAAAAAAAAATGCACAAAGCATACGGATTCCATCTCATACTGACTTGGTCTTACGAAAGGCTGATGAATTACTCTGATTGAAGCAGTCGCTTATAACTTTAGGCTGTGTCAAGAATTAGGAATATTACGAGATAATTAAAAATTTAAATTTTACAGGAATGCAGTTTGATCTATAACATGCTGTAATAACATGAACGTAGATCAACACAGTTAAATAGCAACTTTGTTGTAGTAGCCAGGCATAGACTTGGTTTTGGCTACATCTACTTCTGGCAGTTTGGCATACACACACACGAAACTAAATATAATGTGTACGGTCAGCATTATAGTTACTTTCTTGAATGCCATGTATTTGTCTATTCATTTATCGAGGAATACTGGACTAGGCAGTGCACTAACCTATATTATATGTCAAGATATCTTACAAACGAAAGTAAGGCCGATTTTAAGCAATCATCCTACATTATGAGTACCACGTTGGTTGTTTTCATTGGAGGGAAGGGTAGCACTCCCCAGGTGATGCTGTATGCGTCAATAAACAAAACAAAATGATCTTGTCAAATTATGACCAATAACTGGTTAAGCACTGCTGTCACTGAGACGGATTAAGATTTTGTAGGCCCCTGGGCTACAGGTACTCTAAGGCCCCAGTGATATTTTCAAAGGGGAAAAAAATAAATATTGAATATATTTTTACAAGGCTAACCACAATTAAAATTCAAACATTTGCTGTGCGTAATTTCTTAGAAACAAATTTCTCCAAAACATCAGTAAATTGTAAATTGAGAAAATCTCTGGAGGCCCTCCAGCTGGGAAAGGCCCATGGGCTATAGCCCCTAAAGCTCATGCCTAATTCAACCCCGACTGCTGACACAGGTTTTTCACTCCATAAAAAAAAAAAAACAGGGTTTTCACTCCGTTAAGAGAGAGAGAATCACTGCCTAGTAGTGTCCTAAAATATTGCGATTCCCTTATTGTATTCATGCACTCTACGCTTTTGTCTATAGTCTATAGGATGGATATAGCATGCACAGTAAAATATACGATTTGTTGGGATTTTTAGCCCGGAGGGTTAGCCACCCAAGATAACCCAAGAAAGTCAGTGCGTCATCGAGAAATATCTCTTATTTCCATTGGGATCCTTCAATCTTGTCTCCCAAGATGCCACTAACACCAAGGTGCGTACTTATTGCTAGGTGATCAGGGGCAGCAGGTGTCAGGAAACATACCAACGTTTCCGCCCATGCCGGGGATTGAACCCAGGACACAGCGTGAGGCGAAAGTGTTACCAACCAAGCCATTGGACTACCATGACAGTAGCTACCTCGACTAATTCTAATATCTAACGGAAATGAGATATGTGGTAAGGGATATGTTGGTTGAAATTTCACCTAGAAAACAACACCCCATAAAATATAATTTAGGTGTCCTGTGGCTCGGTAGATAACGCACACAGCTCACATACCGAGTGTCCGTGGTTCAATCCTCGGCATGAGTAGAAACATAGGGCATGTGTCCTTGTTCACCTAGCAGTAAGTAGGTACCTGGGTGTTAGTCGACGGTTAAGAACCCCGATGTAAATAAACACAGTCCTCGATGACGCACTGACTAAATTTATTGGGCTATCCTGGGTGGCTAACACTGGATTAAATATCCGAGCAAAATTTTATTTTATCTAGAATGTGTTTGAATTTACTGAGCTAGCATGCTAGTTTTTAAACATGCTGAAAAACAGGTATCAGCAGAGTTTACATTTACTAATATCAATTCTTTTGATAAATGAAATTCATATACAATTTGTAATTATTTAAAATACATTATATATAATGTAATCACCTGTGTATCCTCTATTATTTACATAATTTAATATATTTTTTTATTAGGATTACAATCATAAAAAGCGTTAAACTCGTTGGCATCACAGCGCCTAAGAGTTGATCCAAGGGAGGGGCAGCCCCAATTCCTTGGATCATGAGCCCTTACCAACATGAAGCCACTTAATTTAAGGGCCCTTGGGCCATAAGTCCTTCACCAGAATCAAGGCACACCTCCCTGAAGGGTTATGTCTGATATATAACTTGCCTAATAAACTGACCTGAAATTCACTCAATAACTGCCTAAAGTACGTGATTTGTTCCAATAAATGTTACCTGCTAGATAGTTCAAACACAAGCGGTTAAGTACGTTAAGTCCTCATGCACTGAGAGAGGACTGTGTATATGTACTCAACGAACCGAAAATATAAGAAAACTTTAAGTTAGGCTACCACACCTTCCACTACTGAACCACTGTGACAGCACTTGTTGCCGTTGAAGTCCCTAGCCAAGGCCATTCTTTTATGAGCCCAACACTGGTTAATATCTGTGATATACCTGTGTGAGGTGTGGTTAGTACATAGAGTATTAAGGCTGCAGTAGTTGGTGAGGTTAAGAGGAGGAGCAACACGTACTACCACTGTCACTGATAAAGGACTACTGAGCCTCTGCTGCAGGATGGAATATAGGATGCCACACTACGTTGCCACTACCTTTATTCATGTATACCCTAATAATGATTATACTCAAAGTTATGAGCCATATCCGTCGAAGCTATACAGCGCTTGAGAAATGGGAGGTAATTAGGTTTGATCCAAGGAAAGTGAGAGTATCTAATTCGAGGGTTCAAAAGCCTTCACCGGCACCCAGACACCTCCCTTGAAGGGATGTCCATCCCAAATGTCGTACACTGGCACAAGTAATACCAAATTTGCACACTGGGTGTCTTCATCTTGCAAATTTAAACACTTGAGTATCTTCAGTCCTGCCATCCAAGGAACTGGATCTACGCTCCCCTTCCTTGGATCAAATCCGATTACCTCGTATTTCCCAGAAGCTGTATGTCCTATTATGGGCTGAGTGGTTTGCCATGAATATAATGCTACTACTTAATGCTAATACTGCTAAAACTTTTATGTTAGGCAAAATGCCTGTTAATGGGTAAGAAACTCTAGTCTTGTTAGAAGTCATCCTGGCGAAAAATAAATATATTTCTCGTTTAAAACTGTTTGTAAACATAAGCAGGATTTGTCACTAAAAATTAGGGCTTGGCATACCACTTAATATACCGTAGGGGGTCATTATTATTCTTTTACACTTAAACTTACAAAGACTTTCATAGCAACAGCCGCTGTATACTGGTATAAACAGAATATAATTAATTAAAGTGCGCAAACCAAACCAAAACTGAAATACACTGAAGCTAAATGTAATACACTCACAAAACAATACACACAAAAAAGTATACACATCACTATTCTCACAAATACCTCATAACACAATGGGCTTTCATACATAATAAAGCGTAACAAATACACCATAGAACTGAAACATTACAGATAAACCATACTGAAATATAAGGTAAACCACAGATACTGAAATATAAGGTAAACCACAGATACTGAAATATAAGGTAAACCACAGATACTGAAATATAAGGTAAACCACAGATACTGAAATATAAGGTAAACCAGATACTGAAATATAAGGTAAACCATAGATACTGGAATATAAGGTAAACCACAGATATTGAAATATAAGGTAAACCACAGATACTGAAATATAAGGTAAACCACAGATACTGAAATATAAGGTAAACCACAGATACTGAAATATAAGGTAAACCAGATACTGAAATATAAGGTAAACCATAGATACTGAAATATAAGGTAAACCACAGATATTGAAATATAAGGTAAACCACAGATACTGAAATATAAGGTAAACCACAGATACTGAAATATAAGGTAAACCACAGATACTGAAATATAAGGTAAACCAGATACTGAAATATAAGGTAAACCATAGATACTGAAATATAAGGTAAACCACAGATATTGAAATATAAGGTAAACCACAGATACCGAAATATAAGATAAACCATAGATTCTGAAATATAAGATAAACCATAGATTCTGAAATATAAGATAAACCATAGATTCTGAAATATAAGATAAACCATAGATACTGAAATATAAGATAAACCATAGATTCTGAAATATAAGATAAACCATAGATACTGAAATATAAGATAAACCATAGATACTGAAATATAAGATAAACCATAGATACTGAAACAATAAACACCGATACTGAAACAACGCAAACACCAGAATGAAACAACAAATACACCATGGATAGTGAAACAACAAATACACCATGGATAGTGAAACAACAAATACACCATGGATAGTGAAACAACAAATACACCATGGATAGTGAAAATACACCATGGATAGTGAAACAACAAATACCTGGAGTATACCTGGAGAGAGTTCCAGGGGGTCAACGCCCCTGCGGCCCGGTCCGTGACCAGGCCTCATGCTGGATCAGAGCCTGATCAACCAGGCTGTTACTGCTGGCCGCACGCAGTCCAACGTACGAACCACAGCCCGGCTGGTCAGGTACCGACTTTAGGTGCCTGTCCAGTGCCTGCTTGAAGACAGCCAGGGGTTTGTTGGTAATCCCCCTGATGTATGCTGGGAGGCAGTTGAACAGTCTTGGGCCCCGGACACTTATTGTGTTGTCTCTCAATGTACTCGTGGCGCCTCTGCTTTTCATTGGGGGAATATTGCATCTCTTGCCGAGTCTTTTGCTTTCATAGGGAGTGATTTTCGTGTGAAGTTTGGTACTAATCCCTCTAGGATTTTCCAACTGTATATTATCATGTATAAATTACATGCATAAATTACAAGACAAAAATTTTGCTATCTTACAACCGTCGCATTAAGATCATTATCGACTAACAAATTAATCTCTGTTATACAAACCACAAGTGGCACATTGTGCACATAAATGGACGCTAAATGCCTAACTCCTTTGCAATTCTGCCACACGAATAGTGACACAAGCCAAGAGATTAATCAGGGAGGGTAGCTGCAATTTCTTGGATCAAGGCAGCCCCCTCAAAGGGGCCCCCAAACGTGGTCACCCATCTTATTACTGGCTAGACCAGACGTTGCTTAACCCAACTTCCTGTGTGGTCTATGCTGTTGAGTGTCCTAGGACAGTCATGCTGGGTACCGATGATAATACAAGTGTCCTAGGACAGTTATGCTGGGTACTGATGATAATACAAGTGTCCTAGGACAGTCATGCTGGGTACTGATGATAATACAAGTGTCCTAGGACAGTCATGCTGGGTACTGATGATAATACAAGAGTGTCCTAGGACAGTCATGCTGGGTACTGATGATAATACAAGAGTGTCCTAGAACAGTTATGCTGGGTACTGATGATAATACAAGTGTGTCCTAGGACAGTTATGCTGGGTACTGATGATAATACAAGAGTGTCCTAGGACAGTTATGCTGGGTACTGATGATAATACAAGAGTGTCCTAGGACAGTTATGCTGGGTACTGGTGTATAGCAAAGTGTTCACAGGCGTATGCTGGGTCTGATTATCAGTCCAGGCAGACATTGGGCTGTTTTTTACATCCTGTGTCTATGTTCCATCAGTAAAAGGGTACCTGGGTGTTATGATGATAATACAAGAGTGTCCTAGAACAGTTATGCTGGGTACTGATGATAATACAAGTGTCCTAGGACAGTCATGCTGGGTACTGATGATAATACAAGTGTCCTAGGACAGTCATGCTGGGTACTGATGATAATACAAGAGTGTCCTAGGACAGTCATGCTTTGTACTGATGATAATACAAGTGTCCTAGGACAGTCATGCTGGGTACTGATGATAATACAAGAGTGTCCTAGGACAGTCATGCTGGAGTAAAACTGATGGGGATGATGATACAAGAGTGTCCTAGACAGTTATGCTGGTACTGATGATAATACAAGTGTCCTAGGACAGTTATGCTGGGTACTGATGATAATACAAGTGTCCTAGGACAGTTATGCTGGGTACTGATGATATTACAAGAGTGTCCTAGGACAGTTATACTGGGTACTGGTGGTCGGTGGCTAAAGCTGGGCTTCACACCAATGCCTGGGTTATTCCCGCAGGCAGAAATATTGGGGTGTTTCTTTACACCTGGCTATGTTCCCCAATCAGTAAAATGGACCTGGGTGTTAGTCGACTGGTGTGAGTTGCATCCTAGGACACTGACCTAATCTGCCCGAAATGCTCAGCATAACAAGGGACTTTCTATATAGTAGTATGTCACTGATGTCAGCTAGGCCTGTATACCATGTACATGTACTTGTAGTAAATAAAGATATTATCTTATCACTGAACGTCACTCCAGGAGTGACCTTCATCCTGTCATGGACCTTTCTCCTACCCATTTTTTTTTTTTTTGCAGATGAGAGGTTTTTGTAACATATATATGAAAAAAAACCTTGTTTAGACTTTCTACGTTTATATAGGTTTAAATTTGCTAACAATGCCTTTCATACATATTAGCACTATTTAGCTATTGACTGTATTATCGTAGGATAAGTTTGTGTGTGTAGTATATATATATATATATATATATATATATATATATATATATATATATATATATATATATATATATATATATATATATATATATATATATATATATATATATAGTATTATGTATATATATATATATATATATATATATATTATATATATATATATATATATTTTATATATATATTATATAATATAATATATATATATATATATATATATATATATATATATGTAAAATATATATATATATATATATATATATATATATATATATATATATATATATATATATATATATATATATATATATATATATATACAAACTCATCCAACGATAATACAAAGTCAATGTAGCTTAACATGTTGCTAAAATTGTGTTTATTGTAGTCATTGTATACATATATAGAAACTTGTAAAACCTATATATGTAGAAAGTCTAAACAAGTTTTTTCCATATATATGTATATGTTACAAAAACCTCTGTTGCAAAAAAAAAAAAATAGACAGGATGCATGCATGCAAGCCCACAATGCCTGTGTGCACTCAAGGCCACGCAATTTGTGGATTTAAAGTGAAAATTAGGTAATATCAAAATATATTTTAACGTATTGTGATAGCTTAATACTTTTACTGATGTATAATGAATTCTGATTTGTAGAGTGCAAGTGACCTTGTAAAAAAAACTTCGCGGTTGGTTACATTAGGTATTAATATAACAATACACCGCACCTCTACCAGACGTATGACCAACAATTTTTTTTACAACGAAACGAATATAAAATATTAATTCATAGTTGGTGGTAAATTAAACATAATGTGCATTCCATTGGCAACTCATTAGCATAAGATATTACAGTATTGTATTCACGAGGACGCGCTAAAACCGCAAAGGACCACAATAGAAATACTAGTCACTTCATTTTACTTTATTTGGGTTATCCACTGTAATTTATATATGTTACTATGTAAATTATTATTATAATCAAATAGAAGCGCTAAACCACAGGGTTACTATGTAAAACAATTGTAATTATGTAAAACTGTTTTATTATCCTATGTGCAGGTTGTGTAATAACCCGTAATTGCCATACAGACCTAAGGGTTATGTTATTATTATTATTATAATCAAATAGAAGCGCTAAACCACAGGGGTTATATAGCTAAGGGTTATGTTAAATTTAGGGGAAAGCGCTAAATCCGTATAGGTCATACAGCGCCTGGGAGAACGAGCTCGAGCCAAGGAATGGGAGAACAGGTTCTGTTTCTTGGATCAAGAGCCTCTCACCAGCATAAAGGAACCTCAACTGAGAGTTAGCCTTCAATCCTTATCCAAACTATGGGATGTTTGGCACCATAATTGAAGTGTGCATTATGCAGCCTTCCTCTGCACCTTACCAGTCTCGCAAATGAATGATTTCACTTGTACCCTTGATAACTAGAGTCCTACTTCATTCGCTCTGCCGGTCGCCAGTGTCTCAAGAATTTCTGAATCTCTCACTCATACTGCAGGATCCAGTACAGTTTAAGACCTGCAAGTCAACTTGTGACCATGTCCTACCTTGGAAAACACATTCTGTAACTGATTAATTTCCTTAACAAAGAGAATCAGGTGGGATCGAGTAACTTGGTTTCTATAAGTTGTACTACAGTCTTTCTCAGATGACAATCAAACAGGACCCCTTAAAATGGTTATGTATTATATCGACTATAATTGATTCTAACAATTTCCCTATTCTGACGTCAGGCTTATTGGGTAGTAACTTCATGGAGTTGACTTATCCCTTGATATAAAGGTAAAGAATTACATTAGCCATCTTCCTCATCTCAGGCACAACACCAGTTTGGATTGATGTGTTAAAGAGGCATGTTAGTAGCTGACTAATCTTCAATTACCCATCTGGGTAACTGAAGATTTGTTATTCTTGACCCAGTACAGGGCCACCTTGAAATCTGACCAAAACATATGGGGTGATAACATACAAGTCATTCAACATTTCCTTTACATCTTTTCCCATCCTTATCCCAATAATAGTGTAGTCAACTCCAACTCTGGCATGGTGCACTTCTTCAGGGTGCAACACGAGCTCAGCTGATGACTAGGTTCAATATCTGTATGGATATCTTTGCAAGTACCTGATAATCTCTCATAATCTCACTCTACCATGCCTTGCAACTTCGGATTATTTGTTGCCCAATCTCTCAATGACATGTCAGCTGAATATATCAACTTATTACATTCCTGATTGATATCCATAAATATTATCTGTTATAATCAAAACTAAGTGCTAAACCAACAAGGGTCATATAGTTCTGCAGGGTTTGATGCACTAAAGAAGAAATATGAGAAGAACAGCAACCAGTGAGGGTTAGTAGTGTGTTAGCAAAACAGTAGGGAATGCTAAAGGGAAAATATAATCAAAGTTAACATAATAAGGCAGTTGCTGACAAAAAGTCAGAGGAAGTTTGTGTCAAGGTGGAGCATATCCATTAATAGCCTCTCAATTGAGAGGCAAATCTTTAATAAGGCTACAGGTCAAGTCTTTAATAAGGCTACAATAAACCTGTAGAGGTCATACATTTATTTTAACGAGGGGAAAAGTACCTCTGGAATAGGAGGCAATCAGGTTTGATCCAAGAAAGGGAGGAAAGTTCAAATTCTTTAGATCAGGAGCCCTTCATAGTTATCATGACACCCACTCTTGAAAGGTTCTTACTCATAGCTATTTTATTTGGTTTTAAACCTGTGGGTCATTAAGGCTGCTGCTAACCTGTACTTCACTTTGTAGTAAATATTTTGATGAGTATCTCTTGATGTGTACACATTGAGAGAAACAGTGTATGTATGCATGGAGGGGTATTTATCTAAGTATACTTAAAGTTTACTTTAATCCCCATAGGCCCATATTTAGGATTAAAATATTCTTGATTGGTACTGAAAAGGTTACATGCAGTCTTAGTGACTTTTGCATTGCCAATAGGGTTTAAACCCAATTAACCAACCTGTAATTCATAACCCAGTAGTAACATGTGATTTACAACCAAAGGATATATGTTCAATCGTGGGTAAGGGAAAGACAGGCAAATATTGTAACACTTGCTGCCCCTGTTCAGCTAGCAGTGAATAGGTGTTACCAGACTGTTGTGGGTCACATCTTGAGAAACTGGGTCACTAACATGAGATGATATAATCTACATCATTATTAAGGAAATTAGCAGACTTTAATGCAAACAATATCAAGTGATGAGTATAAGTGTGTGGTATAGGAGCTGTTCTCTGAGAAACAGGGTGATATGTGTGTTTCCTAGGTGAAAAAATGGCAGCATTCATTAACTGTCAATTCTGATACAATTTTTGTCATTATATGTCTAGTTTATGGTCTTCAAAATACTATTAAAACATTCTACATTTTACTATAATTCTATTACATAATACCTTCATAGTTGTAAATGGAATGGTGATACTGATCAACTGTGGAATAGGATTCTTAGGTACAGTTCAGGACATTCTTTAAAGAAATCGTTATGCCATGAGTGGCTTCATTAGTCTTAATACCCTCATAGCTTAGTCCTAGTTTGTCTGCCCAAAATGCTGTGCCTAACTCAAATTTGTTTAAATGTGTATATGAACAAACTGTAAACTCATGTCTTGTAATATCTATATTGAGATGGGGTTGTAGAAGTAAATGCTAGGGTGTTAGGGAGAGGGGTGAGATTAAATTATGGGGAATCAAATACAAAATGGGAGTTGACACAGTTACTTTTTGCTGATGATACCGTGATTTTGGGAGATTCTAAAAAAAATTGCAAAGGTTAGTGGACGAGTTTGGGAGGGTGTGTAAAGGTAGAAAGTTGAAAGTGAACATAGATAAAAGTAAGGTGATGAGGGTATCAAATGATTTAGATAAAGAAAAATTGGATATTACATTGGAGGGAGAGAGTATGGAAGAATTAGTGATATATCTATCCATTAAACATAGATTAAATTCATCTCTTGTAAATCATGAGTATCTTGTTATAAAAGGTGACTAAAATGCCATGGGCAATGATAAAGATACCCCTTTGCAATCATCATCAGAAGAAAGTTCTAAGTAAATTGCATGTACTGTATCCTGACGGACAAGATAAGTTACCCCATTCCTGGAATTAATAGTAAGGAAAAATAAAGGATGTATTTTTTTCTTTTATGGAGGGGCATCCCTGCTTTAAGAGGAAAGTCCCAAAGTTAAAGGTAATTATTAAGAACCAATAAAATTTCCAATAATCTGGTGACTTGAAATATTCAAAAAGTTGTGCCTACAATACATGTACAATAGAAAACATCCAGTCATATGTTTATTAGAAAATACTTGGAGTATGTGCACACTGAAAAGCAGATATATAACCACTAGAAAAGACCCATATCCATATTGTTGTAGACAGGGGCATTCATGTCCCGCTGCATGTTGGACTTGTGCTTGAGTTTAGCCTGCAGCAGCTTCTGTTCCACTACTCCTATTCGAACATCCATGGCTGTGATCTCCTGCCGCACTCGTGTCAGCGCTTTACGAATGTTCACCAGAGGAGCTGGGGAAATAACCAACAATTCATTGTATAATTCAAATTCTGTATAATGCAGAAAAATGAAATTGAGAATTTTTTTTATTCCTAGTTATACATACTATATATGCTTATGTTCAAAAACTCTTATAAATACAATAAGATAATATATACACAATAGTATGAAATTGGTATGTTATACCACAAACTTCGAAATTTCTTTTAAGATATGTTTTACAACATGTTTAAGTAAAACTGGAATATACAGCTACGTTATGTTATCCTCACTAAATATACAACAGTACAGTGGACCCCCGGTTTTTGTTATTTTTTCGTTCCAGAATGCTGTTCAAGTGCCATTACCAAACGAATTTATTCCCATAAGGAATAATGTAAAGTAGACTAGTCCTTTTAGACCTCCAAAAATACACTTATAAAAGCATTTAAAAAAATAAACTTACATAAAAGGGCGAGTTTTGAGCAGGACGAACACCGGGGGTCCACTGTATTGTGGCGTCCTCACCAAATATACAACTGTATTATGATGCCCTCATCAAATATATTACATGCACTATGGTGTCATCTAATGAAATATTCGTATAGATAAAACAGAAAAATTTCAGATATGTTAAAAAATTTAGTCTGGTTAACAAATAAGAATTACCAAAAAAGGCTGAAAATACTGGAAATATGCTTGTTAACAGGGGAAAAAAAAAAGTTTGATATATGGGTAGTAAAGGAATCCTCAACTTGCATGGATTCTAAATAATAACAACAATAACAATGATAATAATTTGGGATTTTGTTATTCTTGAGTGTCGGGTCTTTCAAGAATTTCACAAGCACATGCACACTAGGCCATAAAGTCTTCCCACTGGAAAGAGAATACATTTAGATCATCTAAATTACAGAGCAACCACTGGTGAGAGATAGGTATTCAGGGAACCTATAATCTCTCCATTGGGAAGAGATAGGTATTCAAGACTTAGTTTCCCCATCTAATCAGTAATTTAAATAAATAAATACGTACAGGTAAAAAAATATCTATCTGCTGACGTGGGTTTCTTGACTGAGGCCATAATACGTAGATTTTTATTTTTACTTGTGTTTCATTTTTCAGTCCAAGTGGTTTCTCACCTTTCATACATGTAGTTATTCCTACAGTGTCAAACAAACAATGCAAGCTTACTTACTGCCATCAGTCATGCTGGAGCCCCTCTCTTCCATCTCATGCTTAACTCTGTCCAGTTCATCAGATATCTGTGCCAATTCATGAGATTTTTCCACAAGTTTTGTAGACACTAGGCGATACTGTTCTCGACTCTCTGCTGCTACATTCTGGCCATTGATAAATACAGCAAAATCAAAGTACTGGATATACAAAACTGGATGGAGGAGTGAAGCAACAATATGAGATGAATGGTCATATTAAATGGAAAATATTTATAAAAGTGGAGGCATGATAGATGAAAACAGTGCAAGGAAAATTTACAGGCAAACGTGAAGGAATGTTAATGGAAAAAGATTTCATAACTGAGAAAGGTGAAATAGAACAGAACATATTTAGATAGGATTTCTTGGAGACTTGTGTCTATAGAGACTATCTTCACTGAGAAGAATATGCAGAAAAGAGCAAGTATTTAGCAACAAATGATGTACGTACTCTGGGTGCAATTCTTTCTTTGTTCTGTAACTTCTAACAAATCATTATGCATAAGACTTTGTGCAGTAACATTAAAGGGTCATTCACTGTTTAAGTTATATCACAAACCTGGAGGTTCCGATATTCCAACAACAGTGGCTCCAGCTGGCTATTTAAGTATTTTTCTCGAGAACCAATTTTTTCAAGACTACGAGAAATTTCAGAGTGTAGAGCATCAAGCTGCTTCTGAGTAAAGTTGAACGTGTCATTTATCTTAACTTTATGTTCATGCATCTGTTCAATATGAGATCGCCAGTCACGGTTATCTGTTAAAAATAAACACAGGTAAATATGATTACCCCTTACCTTTCTGGGGACAGGAATTATGTGAAGGGTAAGTGACTGTGGGGTTGCACCTCAAACTTCCTGATGTATTCAAACAGGAAAGTGAGGTTAAGCACTCCTTAGCTACCTTGAAAGCAAGTGGAAATTGCTCCTGCTTGCTACATTTAGATTCTTGTTGGCATACACTTCCAAGATAATCTTGTCTCATTAACTCTGACTTTTATAATTTGGAAATACTGTAATTAAATTACACATTAAGAGCCCTTACAAAGACTTCAATAAAATATGTTCAATATAATTCTAGTAAGAAAGTAGTGAAAAATGCTGAAATACAGATAATTATTATTTTATATCCAGAACATCATTAATATGAATAAAAAATAAAGAAAAACTAATACAGTGGACCCCCGGTTTACGTTTTGCTCCAAACTCGAACAATTATGCAAGTGTATTTTTGTAAGTGTATATTTGGGGGTCTAAAAGGACTAATATAATTTACATTATTCCTTATGGGAACAAATTCGTTCGGTAACAGCACTTGAACAGCATTCTGGAATGAAATAATGACGTAATCCGGGGTTCCACTGTACAGTGGACCCTCGCTTTTGTACAGCTCAAAACTCGAACAATTATGTAAGTGTATTTTTGTAAGTGCTTTTGTAAGTGTATTTTTGGGGGTCTGAAACGACTAATCGAATTTACATTCATCCTTATGGGAACAAATTTGTTCGGTAACGGCACTCGAACAGCATTCTGGAAAGAATTATTGATGAAAACCGAGGGTCCTCTGTACTTAATAGGCATACCTGATCTTATGGTAACTTTCAACTGAGGAAGAACACGCTCCAGTTCCAGTCTCCACTCTTCAGATGTAGTAGTAGAATGTAGAATATCGTCAGGCCAAGCTTCCCCATTCTGTGATAATGTATTGTTTTATTAGTTATATCCTTAACAGAGCTAGAGCTTGATTAATATGAACACAGCTAGACGAGTAAACACACACCTGACTTATCTATGTACCTTCTGCTTTGTCAAGTCTTTAAGATCATCCATATGAAGGATATTTTCTTCTTCATCATCATCATTATCATCATATTCATTCATCATTTCTTCCTCTACTTTGTCAAGAGTCAATTCTGCTTCATCTTCCACTTCTCCTTCATCACCTCCAGTGTCTTCAGCAGGATATATGGGCCTAAACAGTGCAGTGGTATGAATTATTACATCAATCACTAAAATTAAGATATTTTTGTTAAACAGCATTAATTTAGAGTAAATTTTCCTAATCAACTAGATTTTAATGAACTTATATAGTGGACCCTCGGTCTTCGTACAGCTCCCAACTCGAACAATTACGTAAGTGTATTTTTGTAAGTGCTTTTGTAAGTGTATTTTTTGGGGTCTGAAACGACTAATCTAATTTACATTCGTCCTTATGGGAACAAATTCGTTCGCTAACGGCACTCAAACAGCATTCTGGAAAGAATTATCGACGAAAACCGAGGGTCCACTGTATTTTAAAAAATAGAATAATATTATCATATACGTATAGAACAAGCAAGAACGTGCTTTTACAGTTTTTTTTTTACCATATCAGTTTTTTCCCACCAAGGTAGGATGACCCAAAGAAGAAAACACATTCATCATCACTTATTCAACAGCAATTTTTCCAGAATTATGCACGGACATCACATTTCAAATGGCCCTCTTAACTGCAACATCCCCACACACCTTTCCGAGTGAAAGACTGAGCTTCCCACCTCGAGAACTAAGCCCAGCTAACCATTTTCTCTAACTTCATAGATGTTACCTTGCTTACACTCCAACAGCATGTCTAATACCAAAAACCACTTGCCTCCTTTCACTCTGATCTAATTTGTTGGATGCTCAAGTCTCTACCATAAAAAAATGCAGCGTATATACAATTATTATTTTGATGAATAGACTCTCCACAGATAGTGGTATGGAACAGAAATGTTACTGGCCATCTCCCACCAAGGCAGGAAGACTAAAATAATCAAGACAAATAATTTATGACTTCAGAAAGTGTTTACTCATTCATTCTGAATGAATGAATAATGAATAACTAGAAAGGTCAATATAACTTAATTATGAACAAACTATTAACCAATCTTGATTTGGTCAATCTTGATTTAGTCAATCACATTAATTTGTGATCACAGTCTTACAGAGATAAGAATGTTGAATAGATAATGATGTTGCATAGGGTGTGGTCTAATGTATCAAAACTTTCCTTAGCTCAATAAAAAAGACTATTAGATAGTCATTGTTTTCTAAGGTATAAATTGAGCCAAAATTTTTGCTATTGCATCATTTGTACTTTTTTTTTGTCCTAAAACAAACTGGAAAGGGATAAGAATACTGCATTCTGTTTTCAATTTATATATTCACTTGGTTTATAGTCATAGATGTTAGGTGGGTTTCCACTTTTGTTGTCTGGTGTAACTTAGCTAGTTGAAATATATTTGTGAACATTTTTGTTTTCATAAATTTGCTAATCAAGATAACATCAACCAACAGGTAAAAGCTATAGAGTATTAATGGAAATTATAAAGAAAAAAACAGATCTTCAGTAGAGTCTACACAATTATATAACATACAGAAAAAGTTTTACTTACTTTTTCCACATAAAATTAGATTGCTTGAGTGCAAAATCTGCAAGGCGGTCAAGAACAAAGATGGCATGTTCACCATGTCCAGTCTTTAACTTGCTGGGTGGGAAGTCAAATGTAACACCCTGAAGAAATAAAAACAAACACATATTTCCACAGAATATACAATGAATAATTCAATATATTAACAGCTCTAGTCATACAAAAGCTCTGCATAATGTCACCATAATAATAAGAGGAGGATATAAGAGTCAAGCATGTGGTATTAATGTCCACTCCACTCTTAAGCTAGACTGTAAAGTGTATCACATGCCAGAAGTAGCTGGTGACATAGATGAAGCTTCTCCTTTGCCAGGCTTCATCAAGTCAGGAACCAACCAAGATTGGAGAGGTCTAACTGGAGCAATAAAAATGCTACTACTACTCTCAACATAGGAACCAGGGGAAAGGGGCATGGAAGCTGGAACTTTGTACATTTAATGACATTGCTATAATTGTTGTTACTGACATCTTTTCTGTTTGATTCATGCATTTTTTTTGGGTACCCAGTGGTTATAGTACACACAGTACCTTCTACTGCAACATCAAATGATGATAAATTTAATTTTTGAAGGGGTATACTAGTGAGCTAGCAGAAGGCCTCAGATGCCCAAAGCTCCAGCTGACAGGTCATAATATGAGTAAGATCCACGTCAAAAAGCATTTGTGACTGTTTAATAACCCTAATGCCATGACATGCCAGTGGCTCTCCTTGCATTACAGTTTTATAATTGTAACTACCAATAACTATGTATACTTGTAACTTGCAATGAAATAAAAATATTATTATATTATTATTATTATTATTATTATTATTATAAATCTTACCTAACGTAGCCTATTGCAACCAATTCCATTCTTCCAGTGTACCACTGTTTATGAAGAATTTTCTAGCATTCTTTTGGCATCTCTTCTTTCTTAGATTATAGCAACAGCCACTTGTTTTCCCTGTTGTTAGTGCTAGAAAACCTTTTATCAATTCTTTTGTACAGTTTTATAATCTCATATGTGGTTAAATGTTTTTTTGAAGTGCAGACACCATACTACTGTTGCATATTCCATTTTTTTTTCCAATACGTGAAAAGTAAATTTAGCATTCCCCCAGTCATACATAGCTTGCAAAAAAAAAAAAAAAAAAAAAAAAAAATATATATAAATTTATTACTACAGTATATGTCATCTTTACATATGTTTTTGTATTTTTCTTGAAATATCAGAGAAGTAAATACATAATAATACATAGTTCACACACCATAATACAGTGGACCCCCGGTGTTTGTGATGCTCCAAACTCGAACAATTATGTAAGTGTATTTTTGAAAGTGCTTTTGTAAGTGTATTTTTGGAGGTCTAAAAGGACTACTCTAATTTACATTATTCCTTATGGGAATAAATTCGTTTGGTAATGGCACTTGAACAGCATTCTGGAATGAAAATATCACGAAAACCGGGGGTCCACTGTAATACATAATACGTACACAGTTCACACACCAGCTGTCTAAGGTGGTCGAGTATGCTAGAGATAGTTGAATTAGGGTCGTCATATTCCTGAGGTTGCTCCATGTGTCTCCCGGACTTACGAATCAACCATGCACTCAGTGATGTAAACAGATAGAACTGCTCTCCAGGGTTAGTAGCCACAGCAAAATAGTGTCTGGAACACATATTAACTACAGTAAAATTATTTTGTGCACTGTAAAGGGATTAAAATGCTACTCAACTCCTCCACCAAAATTACAGCAATATTAAAATACACAAGAGACACCAATTAACACTTTCTTTAAGTTACCCTATCTGGTGGAAATAGGCAATAAGATTTTTTTTTTTACCTTAATTGCCATCTCCCACCAAGACAGGGTGACCTAAAGAAGAAAATACATTCACCATCATTCATTCAATTGCTGTCCTTCTAGAAGAGTGCCAATATCACAATTCAGATTACCCTCCAACAGCAGGATCCCCACCCCTCCTTCAGAGTGCAGGCACTTTCCTTCCTTTCAGGACTCAAGTCCAGCTAATTGGTTTCCTTGAATTCCTTCATAAAGTTACCTTGCTCACAGTTTAACAGTATGCTGAACCTCACTCTCTGCTTGAAACCTCTTAACTGCTTACAGTAACCTACCTGGAGTCTACCTGGAGAGAATTCCAGGGGTCAACGCCCCCGCGGCCATGGTTGTGACCAGGCCTCTTGTTGGACCAGCGCCTGATCAACCAGGCTGTTACTGCTGGCCGCACGCAGTCCAACGTACGAACCACAGCCCGGCTGATCAGGTACCGACTTGAGATGACTGTCCAGTGCCTGCTTGAAGACAGCCAGGGGCTTGTTGGTAATCCCCCTGATGTATGCTGGGAGGCAGTTGAACAATCTTGGGCCCCTGACACTTATTGTGTTGTCCCTCAACGTGCTAGTGGCACCCCTGCTCTTCATTGGGGGGATGTTACATCGCCTGCTGAGTCTTTTGCTTTCGTAGGGAGTGATTTTTGTGTGCAAGTTTGGTACCACAACTGTCACATGCCTATTTTATCCACCCTATCATATGTCTTTTCTAAATTTATAAAAGCAACAGAGAGCTCTTTACTCTTTTCTAAGTATTTATATGCCTCAATGTAAACATTTCATCTACACATCCCTAACCTTTTCTAAATTCTCTCTCCTGTCCCCTTTACCTTACAGAAAAAATCATAATATTTTTACATTTTATGATTACTTTCAGCTGTTATATACATCACAAATTAATACAAACAGGCGGTGCACAGATGCAATGAAACCTCAGCCTTGAGTTGTCAGTATTTAAAGTTTCCTTCAAGTGGCATCCAGGTGCTAACAAGGGCTAATATTTGGAAGAACACATGAGAAGTGAGCAGAAAATAGCAAATATTACACCTGATGTATTATGTAAGAGGAACAAACAGGAACATAAAACCTTAGTCTTGGTTTTGTTTCTTCAGATGCTTCCCTATCCCAGTATAGTGTACTGTAATATTAATTATTTAATGTGACTTGACCTGACCTTTGCTGTCTCCACCTTTCCTGACCTAACTTATTAACCTGGCCTAACTTATTAACCTGACCTAACTTATTAACCTGACCTAACTTATTAACCTGACCTAACTTATTAACCTGGCCTAATTTCTTTCCTTTTTCAGTAACTTATGACTTGATATTGGGTCAAGATGACCCAGAATTTTATTTTACTTTTGCCTCCTATTTGTGGGTTGTTCTTTTACAGTATACTATACAAGTACAGTATACAAACTATACAGTGGTCCCTCGGTTTTCATGCATCTCCAAACTCGAACATTTATGTAAGTATATTTTCGTAAGTGCTGCTGCAAGTGTATTTTTTGGGGTCTGAAATAGACTAACCTACGTGACATTATTTTTAAGGAAGTAAATTCATTCGGTAATGGCACTTGAGCAGCATTCTGGAACAAATTTTCAGTGAAAACCGAGGGACCACTGTATACTATACAAGTACAGTAGATATGGTGCTCATGGCTTGGTTGATAGCATCCTCAGCTCACACACTCAGGGGTCTGGGGATCGATACCGACACGGGAAACGGGCATGTTTCCTTATACCTGCTGCCCCTGTTCACCTAGAAGTAAGTAGGTACTTGAGTGTTAGAGGACTGTTGGAGGTTGCATCCTTTGAAACAAGATTAACTTAAGTTGCTCAAAATGCTCTCAATAACCATGAGCTTTCAATATAGTATGCCAATGATGTCAGCTAGGTCTTTAATAGTTGTATCATGTATTTGTAGAAATAAAGATTATTATTATTATTATTATTATTATTATTATATACTCTGAAATGTATATGCAGTATGTTATCCAGGATAAAATAAAACATACCAGTATTGTAGTTACCTGCTCAAAGGTTTCATTCTAAGTTCCATGAGGAAATCTTTATCATAATTCAAAAGTTTGAGTTTATCTAGCAAATCATCCATGACAACAAATGGCATATATGCTAGACCTGGCCCTCCGTCCAGCTCCTCAGTTTCCTCTTCAGCCGGGCCTCGACGAGCACTCATGCTTCCTTATCTTGGTAGCACTGAGGTGATACAAATCACGCCTGCTGTCAAAAAGATTATTATTATTATAATATTCAAGGGGAGATTCTGAAGTGAAAAGAGCCACACAGTGTCTGGAACGGGAGGTAATCAGGTTAGATCCACGGAAGGGCATGGCACCTCCAATTCCTTGAATCAAGAAACCTTTACCATTATCTATGTGAAAGTGTTAAATCCAGATTGTGCAGAGCCTGGGGAATGGGAGTTTATTATTATTGTTATATTCATAGGGAAGCATTAATCCTGCAGGAGTTATATAGCAGTATGGAAATAGGAGGCAATTAGATTTGATCCAAGGAAAGGGAGGATAGCTTCAGTTCTTAAAGTCAAGAGCCCTTCATCAATATCAGTACCTTCCTTGAAGGGCAGGGAATGAGAGGTAATCAAGATTTATTCAAGGAAGGGAAGGACAGTTACAATATCTTGACTCAAGAGTCGTGCACCAGCATCAAGGTACCTCCATCTCTGTACATCAAGATCCCTTCACCAAAAATAATAACCAAGTCTTCCCAACTGTATCTCACTGTTAGGCTTTAAATATTATTAAGATTTTACAAGAACCTCAATGTAAATGTCACTTTGACTTGTGTTATCCTGCTGGTTAATTTATACATGTTAAAGTATGTGTGATAATTGTACTTATGTGTACTTGTACATAAACAGACTTACTTACTTCCGTTTGTTATTGATATTATAATCAAAACTAAGCGCTAAACCCACAAGGCTCAAGGACCCCCAATAGAAATGTCACTTTGACCTTTTTGGGGGGTTATCCTGCTAGTTAATTTACACATATGCTGCTATGTATAATAATTTATGTAACTGTATTTATTATATTTGTATCTGAATAAAGTTACTTAGTTACTTACTTAATATAACACTTGTCTTAGTGTTGTTGTTAAGTCAGTGTTGTGGTTGTCATGGTAACCAATACACTTCATACCATAGGCTCAAAACAATTTAAAAAATTATAATCAACAACCTGATCAAATTATAATATATGAGCACTGTACTATTAAACTTTCAAACTTGTATTAATTATATTCTTAACACCTTATTATAAAAGCTTAAAGCATACTTTATCAATTAATTTTTGTTTATGTGGAACAAAAGTTTATAACCTCAAGTGTTTCTGAGTTTAAGGTAAGATAAGACAAATAATAATTAATATAAGCACTTAGAGATGTATTATTAGTATTATTATTACAGAGGACAACATCTGCTTTTATCTCTCATCTCAGAGTAACTTTTTTTGGGTAAGTTTAAGGTTTAAATAATAAGATATTACAAGGACCATAATGGAAATAACTAACTTTGATTTTGGGTTATTCTGCTAGGTAATTTACACATATGTATTATGCATATATCGGGAACAAGCGATAGAAGATGCAAAACAACCACGGGGGGAGTTGAATGATAGCTCTAGGCCTTTCGTGTTGCAATCAACACATCATCAGGAGGAAGTACAAGTAAATAGTTTCACAAGGAGAGCAAAGGCGCTCCTTGTGATCCTATTTACTTGGATTTCCTCCTCCTTTCTGCAACATTGCAAGCTCCTGATGATGTGTTGATTGCAACACGAAAGGCCTAGAGCTATCATTCAACTCCCCCTTGGTTGTTTGGCGTCTTAAATCGTTTGTTCCCGATATTTGCATAGTAAGTTACTATGTATGATAATTTGTGTAACTATTTATGTGTACCTAAATAAACTTACATGAGAAGGTGTATCTTGGCTCATCTGTCTTATCTTAATCTTATCCTCAAAACTACCACCTTGTTTTATCTTAATGTTTCTTAACATCTTTTCAAATTCAAATTCTAATGTTTATTTCTCTGTAAAGATTACAATGTGGGGTTTACATATTATAAAATAATAATTACAAAGAAGGCCACTATCATGCCTAGGCATCAACCTTCTATGTTTAACTTACATATCAAGGGATGGTCTTTTATGCCAGTGAAGGCTCTTGGTCTAAAGATTTGGAACTATCCTCCTCCCCAATGGAAATAAGTCATTTTTACTTTTTTTTTTTGGGGTTATCCTGCTGCTTAATTTACACATGTTAAACTGTATGATAATTGTACTTATGTTTACTTGTTCCTAAATAAACTTACTTAATTAGATCAAACTTGATTAATTCCCATTCCTCAGGAAGAAATTTTGTTTTACTTTATGAATATTATAAAAATTCTCTCTCCCTCTTTCTCCTTTACCTTCTCTGTATATCTCCCCTATTCCTTTTTTTTTTGTGGTTCAGTTGGTAGCTGTCTCAGCTGAACGAGGGTCTGGGGTTCGAATCCCAGCAACATTGAGCATGTTCCTTACACCTGCTGTCCCTCTTCACCTAGCAGTAAGTAGGTAGTACCTGGGTGTTAGTCAACTGGTGTGGGTTGCATCCTGGGGGAGAGAATTAAGAGCACCTCAATGGAACTAAGCTAGAGAGTCCTCGAGGATGCATTGACTTTATTGATGGATGAAGATATATACCTGAAATATACCTGGAGAGGGTTTTGGTGGGTCAATGCCCCCATGGCCCGGTCTGTGACCAGGCCTCATGGTGGATCAGGGCCTGAACAAACCAGGCTGTTGCTGTTGGCTGCACGCAACCCGATGTTCAATATTTTGTAATAATGTATTATTTTTTGCAATATAAATTTCAAATACAGTATAGTCAGATTTTGTTATATGCATCATTGTTGCAAAGCATGTGATAACTGTGGTCATTTATTCTGCCAGGTTGCACCAAGGAAGGCTGAGACTATGGAAGCAGCCTTAGAGAAAATTCTTTCTAATCCTGGCCTGGGGCTCCTGCTGCTGGACGATGTTAACCGTGGCCTGGCAGAGGATGTGGAGCAGCTGCGGCAGGAGGTCTCGCGTGTGAAGGAAACTTGGAAATCGCAAAGCGAAGCTCACAAGCGGAATACCGAATATGTCTCTGATATGACGCAGATGCTGGATAATATACAGGTAACTGACCGCTTGTACAATTTAGTATATACTATGCGTATTTTAGAGTACAGTAATTAAATATTCCTTACATTTTACTAAAGGAATTGTGTGTTCTTTCATGACCACTATATAGTATAGTACAGTACTATATATTTTAACAGCTGTTTTGTATGACTTTTACTGTAATCGCTGACTGTTATATAGGAACTGCCATTGAAGGTGGGAAGGATGGAGAGATTGCTCAGATGCTGGTGAAGTGTTCTTGATCCAAGGAATTTAAGTTATCTTTCCCTTCCTTGGGTTAAAACTGATCACCTGCCATTACCCAGGTACACTGTATAACCCCAACAGGTTTAGTGCTTCCCAATTATTAAAATAATTTTCAGAAACTTTATTGTTTCAGAAATTAGTGCTCGCTCATCGTCGTGATATAGAATTGGAAAGTAAACAAGAGAAAGCAACAAGTAGTGAGGCAGAAGGTACTGTACGACAGTGCAGGAAGAAGCATAATGATTTAGCTAATATCCAAGAAGCCTCCGAACTGCTAGAAACCCATGTAACTCAGCGGCACAGAGAACTTGAAGATTTACAAAAGAATTTGACAGGGGACTCCAGTTTGCTAAAGGAATTACTGGATCATTTAGCAGAAGCTGACAGTGATAACTTACTGCTGCTGCAGTATTCTGCACATGATGCTTCAAAAATTAAGGTACAGTACTGTACACTACAGTAATGTATTCAAATTGTATTTATATTGTTTTAAATAAAAAAATATGGTTATATAGGATCCCTAATAAAGCAAGTTACTAATTATAAACTTTTACTTCTTAAATCACCATTTAATAGTTAAGAGCAGAAATGGAAAAAAATAATAGAAGAAATTACCATTAACAATGAACTTGTGATATCTACTTAAGATTACTTGCACTATCTAGAAGCCTTGGGAACAATATGTGGTATCTAAGACCATCTTGGTTATCAAGAATTTGAGTACTATAAAAAGTATTTTATGGATTTTAAATATTAAGCATAAAGTAAATATTTAGATGATATGTATTTCTTCCATATTTTCCTTTTAAAAAAAACACTGGGATAGCATTGCCCTTTCTCCTTATTAAGTAGTTTGTAAGTACATACTAATTTCATCCTGCCTGAAATGCTTCAAATAACAAGGAACTTTACAAAGAATGTACAGAAATACAGTCCCTGAGCTGAAGCAGTGTCCTGTAATTTTTAGAAATAAAATTTTATTTGACTTTGACAGGAACTTAGTGTTGCCCTTGAGCGTCTAAGTGGTGAAGTAGCAGCCAGTGAAGCAGAGTTATCTAGTGCTCAGGTAGAAGCAGTAGCAGCACAGACAGCCTTGGATCAACTTGGAACAGCATTCTTACAGGCAGCTGCAACCCGTGATCACCTCCTGGCCCAGTGGGAGATCACCCTCAATCACATCTGTCAGAAAGCTAATGAACAGACTAACTGTATAGAGGTTAGTTTGTTTATTATAGTATGATACATCTGTGTACTTGTGCACTTGAAAATTAGGAATATTTCCTATAGGCTGGCACAAGCCGTTATAAGACAGTTTTAACAGTAGTACATGTACTGTATACATACTTATATTGTAGAACATGACATATAGCACAATTCTCCAAATATACAGATCCTTCAGGGAGGGTGCCTTGATGCTAATGAAAGGCTCTTGATTCGAGGAATTAGAGCTACCCTTTCTTTACTGAATCAAACCTGATTATACCTCCAATTCCCAGGTGCTGTATGATGCCTACAAGTTAAGCACTTTCCTACGAGTATAATAATAATAATCCAAATATTTAATTTAATAGTCAGAAATTCTCATTGTATTATGTCATATAGACTGTCCATTTACTATTGTAATGTTGAAGAATCTCATTTCAGGATTCACTAGCAGTGCAACAGAAAATTGGTTTTCTAAAAGGAGAATTAGAGCAAGAGAATCAAATACTGAAGCAAGTCCAAAATTCTCGACGAGAAGTGATAGAGAACACTCGAAGTGTAGAGGAGGATGGAACATGGGTTAAAGATCAGTACCAAACTGTTGCCTCAACCAGAGAAAAGATTGAGTCCCAGGTAGTAATTTTTTGTTACTTTGATATTACAGTACATTCACAGTTCCTGTAAATTATAATATCATCCCCATTTCATAACTGATTTTAGTGAGGTTTAAATTTCAATTCAGAGTGATTGATTAGCATTTATAAGATTGAAATTCCTGTTATAAAATTATTTATTGTTTGTTTTGTGCTTGACAGTTATGGGCTCTTCAGAATGCTTTCAATAAAGTCAATAAAGAAATTGAGACCTTAACTCTTCAACTGTCTGAGCAAAAAGAATTTCGAGAAGAGAAAGAAGCATCTCTTACTAGCTTAGAGCAGAAATGCAAAAAATCAGAGGAGAAATTGACCATTAACACTGAACTCGTGATATCTACTGAAGATTCCTTGCACTCTCTGGAAGCTATGGTAAAGGTAAGTATTGTCCAAGGTCATGTTGGTCAACAAAAGCTCAAACACTTCATGTATTCATGTATAAAGAAGTGTATTGCAAACTAAATATTAAGGTGATATGCAATTCTCCCCTTTCTGCCTTATTTTTCTTGATATTAATAAAAACACTGAGAGGGTGTTGCTTCCCTTTTCTCTTATTTTGCTTATACTGTACTGGGCCATATACTTACTGGTATGCTAGCAGGGTAGTCCTCTGCAGTTATGCTTATTTGCTTGCTTGCTGTTGCCTATGTGTATTCATGCATCCTTCAAGGGTGGTAATTTCATACTAGTGAAGAGCTCTTGAAAAAGAGCTCCAGAAAAAAGAATTGGCACAATCCTTTCCTTCTTCAGCACAAGCCACCTGGTTACCTTCAGTTTCTCCTTGAGCTACGTATATGACCCTCTAAGAATTTAGTACTTCCCCCTGAATATAATAATATGAGTGAATGAACAGGCTTATATCAGTGGAGATGTACAAATGTACAAATTAGGTAGTAGGTTGGTAAACAGCAACCGCCCAGGGAGGTACTACCGTTCTGCCAAGTGAATGTAAAATGAAAGCCTGTAATTGTTTTACATGATGGTAAGATTGCTGGTGTCTTTTTTCTGTCTCATAAACATGCAAGATTTCAGGTATGTCTTGTTACTTCTACTTACACTTAGGTCACACTACACATTTGTGTACAATCATATATATACACACCCCTCTGGGTTTTCTTCTATTTTCTTACTGGTTCTTGTTCTTAGTTCCTCTTATCTCCATGGGGAAGTGGAACAGAATTCTTCCTCCGTAAGCCATGCGTGTCGTAAGAGTCGACTAAAATGCCGGGAGCAAGGGGCTAGTAACCCCTTCTCCTGTATACATTACTAAAGTTAAAGAGAGAAACTTTTGTTTTTCTCTTTGGGCCACCCCATCTTGGTGGGAAATGGCCGATTTGTTGAAAGAAGAAGAATGTACAAATGTGCTCTGAAACTAAATGGCAGAATGAAATGTTTGATGAAATGGCTTAACACATTTTTGTAAGTTTTTTGGTTATTCAAATTTACTCAAATGCTATGTATGGTGTCACTATATACATGTATTTTATTTTGCAGGAGGCTGAGGGTTTGGTTAAGAGCTTAACAAAACAGAAGGAGAGGGTGATGGAGGCTGAGTTGCATCATAAGAAAGCTCTGACAATGTGGCAGCAACAAGAAGCTGTAGTAAAAGGAGAGATCATGGCTTTGCTTTCAACAAAGTCTCGGAACTTAACCTACATAACAGAACTGGATAGCAGGGCTGTGAAACAAAAAGAAGTTCTGCATGATCAGGTACAATATTTATGGATTTAGAAAAGGCATATGATAGAGTGGATAGGAGAGCAATGTGGCAAATGTTGCAAGTGTATGGAATAGGTAGTAAGTTACTGAAGGCTGTAAAGAGTTTTTATGAGGATAGTGAGGCTCAGGTTAGGGTGTGTAGGAGAAAGGGAGATTACTTCCCGGTAAAAGTAGGTCTTAGACAGGGATGTGTAATGTCACCATGGTTGTTTAATATATGGTCTGGTGGTCTGGTGGTTAAAGCTCTCGCTTCACACGGTGAGGGCCTGGGTTCGATTCCCAGCCAGGGCAGAAACATTGGGCGTGTTTCTTTACACCTGTTGTCTATGTTCCCCATCAGTAAAATGGGTACCTGGGTGTTAGTCGACTGGTGTGAGTCGCATCCTAGGACACTGACCTAATCTGCCTGAAATGCTCAGCATAAGAAGGGACTTTCTATGTAGTAATATGTCACTGATGTCAGCTAGACCTGTATACCATGTACATGTTTTTTTTTTTTTTTTTTTCAACAAGTCGGCCGTCTCCCACCGAGGCAGGGTGACCCAAAAGAAAGAAAATCCCCAAAAGAAAATACTTTCATCATCATTCAACACTTTCACCACACTCATACATAATCACTGTCTTTGCAGAGGAGCTCAGATACGACAGCTGAGAAAAGTCCCTCCCAGCTGTCACTATCTCAGACCCCTCCTTTAAAGTGCAGGCATTGTACTTCCCATTTCCAGGACTCAAATCCAACTAAATCAATTAACTGGTTTCCTGAATCCCTTCACAAAATGTTACCCTGCTCACACTCCAACAGATCGTCATGTTCCAAAAACCATTCGTCTCCATTCACTCCTATCTAACACGCTCACACATGCTTGCTGGAAGTCCAAGCCCTCGCCCCAAAACCTCCTTTACCCCTTCCCTCCAACCTTTTCTAGGACGACCCTACCCGCCTTCCTTCCCCTACAGATTTATACGCTCTCCAAGTCATTCTACTTTGATCCATTCTCTCTAAATGACCAAACCACCTCAACAACCCCTCTTCAGCCCTCTGACAAATACTTTTAGTAACTCCACACCTCCTAATTTCCACATTCTGAATTTTCTGCATAATATTTACACCACACATTGCCCTTAGACAGGACATCTCCACTGCCTCCAGCCTCCTCCTCGTTGCAGCATTTGCAACCCATGCTTCACACCCATATAAGAGTGTTGGTACCACTATACTTTCATACATTCCCTTCTTTGCCTCCATGGATAACGTTTTTTGTCTCCACAGATACCTCAATGCACCACTCACCTTTTTTCCTTCATCAATTCTATGGTTAACCTCATCCTTCATGTACTTGTAGTAAATAAAGATATTATTATTCTTCTTCTTCTTCTTTTAACACGTCGGCCGTTTCCCACCAAAGTGGGGTGGCCCAAAATGAAAAACGAAAGTTTCCCATTTTACATTTAGTAATATATACAGGAGAAGGAGTTACTAGCCCCTTGCTCCCAGCATTTTAGTCGCCTCTTACGACACGCATGGCTTACGGAGGAAGAATTCTGTTCCACTTCCCCATGGAGATAAGAGGAAATAAGAACAAGAACTAGTAAGAAAATAGAAGAAAACCCAGAGGGGTGTGTATATATATGCTTGTACATGAATGTGTAGTGTGACCTAAGTGTAAGTAGAAGTAGCAAGATGTACCTGAAATCTTGCATGTTTATGAGACAGAAAAAAAGACACCAGCAATCCTACCATCATGTAAAACAATTACAGGCTTTCGTTTTACACTCACTTGGCAGGACGGTAGTACCTCCCTGGGCGGTTGCTGTTTACCAACCTACTACCTAAAATTATTATTATTATTTATAGATGGGGTTGTAAAAAAAAGTAAATGCTAGAGTGTTGGGGAGAGGGGTGGGATTAAATTATGCAAAATGGGAGTTGACACAGTTACTTTTTGCTGATGATACTGTGCTTATAGGAGATTCTAAAGAAAAGTTGCAAAGGTTAGTGGACGAGTTTGGGAGAGTGTGTAAAGGTAGAAAGTTGAAAGTGAACATAGATATGAGTAAGGTGATGAGGGTATCAAACGATTTAAATAAAGAAAAATTGGATATCACATTGGAGAGAGGGATTATGGAAGAAGTAAATGTTTTCAGGTATTTGGGAGTTGACGTGTTAGCGGATGGGTTTATGAAGGATGAGGTTAACCATAGAATTGATGAAGGAAAAAAGGTGAGTGGTGCATTGAGGTATCTGTGGAGACAAAAAAAGTTATCCATGGAGGCAAAGAAGGGAATGTACGAAAGTATAGTGGTACCAACACTCTTATATGTGTGTGAAGCATGGGTTGCAAATGCTGCAGCGAGGAGGAGGCTGGAGGCAGTGGAGATGTCCTGTCTAAGGGCAATGTGTGGTGCAAATATTATGCAGAAAATTTGGAATGTGGAAATTAGAAGGTGGGGAGTTACTAAAAGTATTTGTCAGAGGGCTGAAGAGGGGTTGTTGAGGTGGTTTGGTCATTTAGAGAGAATGGATCAAAGTAGAATGACTTGGAGAGCGTATAAATCTGTAGGGGAAGGAAGGCGGGGTAGGGGTCGTCCTAGAAAAGGTTGGAGGGAGGGGGTAAAGGAGGTTTTGTGGGCGGAGGGCTTGGACTTCCAGCAAGCATGTGTGAGTGTGTTAGATAGGAGTGAATGGAGATGAATGGTTTTTTGGGACATGACGATCTGTTGGAGTGTGAGCAGGGTAACATTTTGTGAAGGGATTCAGGGAAACCAGTTAATTGATTTAGTTGGGCTTGAGTCCTGGAAATGGGAAGTACAATGCCTGCACTTTAAAGGAGGGGTCTGGGATAGTGACAGCTGGGAGGGACTATTCTCAGCTGTCGTATCTGAGTGCCTCTGCAAAGACAGTGATTATGTATGAGTGTGGTGAAAGTGTTGAATGATGATGAAAGTATTTTCTTTTTGGGAATTTTCTTTCTTTTTGGGTCACCCTGCCTCGGTGGGAGACGGCAGGCTTGTTGAAAAACAAAAAAAACACCTTGGTATGGTAATGTATGTTTACTTTTTGAATTAGAAAGAAAATCTAGCATGATATTGTACATATACATATTTTGTCTAAATACTAATGCAGTAATTTGTACATTAATTATTACAGTGGTACCTCGAGTTACGATGGTCCCCAAAATCGCCCTTTTATGTAAGTTTATTTTTTTAAATGCTTTTGTAGGTATATTTTGGGGGTGTAAAAGGACTAGTCTATTTTACATTATTCCTTATGGGGATAAATTTGTTTATAATGGCACTTGAACAGCATTCTCAAAAAATATCGTAATCGAGGTACCACTGTATTTATAATTACCCATATATTTTTTTTCCATTGGTTGTAACACTTATTTCCTTCTATTGTAATCTATTCCATTTTCTATTACTGTAAAGATTAATTTCTTCTTATCCTCTTGGCACCTCTTTCTTACTCCAGTAAGTTCTACTATATATTTGCTGTCCATTATTTCTTACCAGGTTGTGTCAAATTTCTTCTAATTTTAATACAGTTCTTTTACTTTTTGTAATAAAAACAATGTAGCATTTCTATTAGCTCCAATTGAATCAGTAAATCATTCTCCAGAAAAAAGCTCATTGCTCTACTGAGGCTATTAGTACAGTGGTACCTCGAGTTAAAATGGTCCCCAAAATCGCCCTTTTGTAAGTTTATTTTTAAATGTTTTTGTAAGTATATTTTTGGGGTGTAAAGGACTAGTCTATTTTACATTATTCCTTATGGGGATAAATCTTGTAAATGGCACTTGAACAGCATTCCAACAAAATATCGTAACTCGAGGTACCACTGTACTTATACTCCACACCTCAATAAAATCAGTAATGCTTTTTAACACACCAGCTGTCTTCCACTGAGATGGAGGACTCAGAAATGAAAATGCATTGACTATCTCTCATTTAGAAGCTATCATGCATTGACTATCTCTCATTCAGTAGCTATCATGACATCACATTGCAAATGATCCTTCAGTGTAGGTACTGTATTTCCACTTCAGGACTCAAGTCTGGCTAATTAGTTTCCCTGAATCCCTTCATAAATGTTACCATGCTCATGCTCCAGCACATCAAGCCATGCAAACCACACTTCTCCATTCACTTTGATCTAACATATTCAGTTTAAAGCCCATGTCTCACACCCATGTAAAAGTGTTAGTACCAATGTATTCTGGTACATTTCCTTTTTTTACTTTCTTTGTTCTGTGGTTCATTTCATGTTTCATAAACCCATCTGCTGACTTGTCCATACCCAAATATCTGAATCATTCACTTCCTCTGTACCCCCTTCCTCCAGTCTGTTATTACTATGTTATGTAGTTTTCAGAAAGATTAAATACTGCTGGTTATTTAACACATTGGTTTGCATTTCACTGTAGGAGTTAAACATCCAGCAGTTACCGACAGATCCATGATCTGACTCACGATGGAAATAACAATGCTGTCAGTGTAGACCAGCAGAAGCATTTGAACATTTGGTCTGCGATTCAGGAGGTTTCTATTACAATTAAGATACTTTCAAAACAACTTATAATTATGAAGGTTAGTGTCAAATTTAGACAATTTTTCTTTAAAAAAAAGCATAGTAATTCTATATTGTACTATTATCATGGTTAGAAAAGATTGTTTTATTAGTACTGCATGTTAATACAGCAACTCAGTGTCCAGTGTTGACTAGTTTAATGTTGTACAAAGTATGTTTCTTTAAACCTTTCAAACCAGTCTTTATTAATAAAATTTATGAAATAACCCCTCCTTACTCATTATGTAAGTCACTATTACAAACATCTTAGTAGTTGCTGTATGACCCTATGAGTTTGTTGATACCTCATGATGGCATACAATACCATGAAGTTGAAGAATAAGACATATGTGGAATTCTTGTGCATCTTTATTGCTGGAAGATAAGGTGATGTCAGTCAGATCATGGCCCAATAGTAGAAGTAGATTATGCTAAACAATCTTAGTAAAGGAATAGTAGTTGATACAGCAAGACCAAGATACCTTGGTCTTGCTGTATCAAACAAGCATCATACATTGATGGTATACACATGTATTGACAAGTTGAATAAGATGCATGTTCAACACTTGGTCAGAATCACAGAATGGGTTGGGCCTAACCCATGACAATGAAGATAACTAAATGTTGCACATGTTTTTTTCTTTAATTTGATATGTTTCCTTCCTCCTATCAGTAAATGGCACTTATTGTGTTTTCAGTCTTTGAATTTTTTTTAGTCTCTGGAGCTAGAAGATGAGTAAGCACTGTGAATGTTTCTGTATTCTATAGGTCATTGAGTGTAGTATACTGTATTTTAATTTCATTGAAAATTTGAAATTTGCTTCATATTATTTGGTGTACTTATACATGAAATTGCATTTCAGAATACTGATCTATTGAGCAGGCAATTTGTTGCAGCATGAAAAATATGCTCAGAAACTAGAAGGTGATGTAACTGCGGTGAAGATGAGCAGCAAGAATGCTGAAAGGTAGTCTTTAACATATTCTTCATTTTTATTGACCAGAATCATTAGCTTACTAACATATAGATAGATGTTTTTTCAGGTTAGGAAAACAAATGTCTCAGTAGACTCAGTGTTGAATCTCTGAAGTTCACAGAAACTTAAAGCTGATTTCCATATTTCCTTCATCAGTTTTAACTATATTATAAGACCCTAACCTGTGTGCACCAAGTGGTCATAAGTTCATATTTTTTTACTAGTTTGTCAGTGTGAAAGAGAATGTAATTGCAAATATTCTGATACCATGCTAAACATCAATGTACAGTGGACCCCGAAGCTTACGTAACAAAATTCATTCCAGAAGCCTGCTCAAGTGCCATTACCGAACGAATTTACTCCCTTAAGAAATAATGTCAAGTAGGTTAGTCCATTTCAGACCCCAAAAATACACTTACAAAAGCACTTACAATATTATACTTACATAATTGTACGATTCGGTGTTTGTAACTCGGGGTCCACTGCATTTGATCCTAAAATAAACCTAAAAGAAAAATTAGAATTTGAGTTGATGGCCAAATAATGCACTCAGAAGGTTGAGGTGTGTAGGAGTCATATACAGTTATATTATGTAGGTAGTAGGTTGCAGACAGCAACCACTCCAGGAGGAACGCCTGCCAGGTGACTGTGAAACAGAAACCTGAAACTGTTTTACATGATGGTAGGATTGTTGGTGTCTTTTCTGTCTCATAAACACGCTGATAAATAGTATATCTAGCTACTCTACTTACACTTTAGGTCACACTACACTGGCATACACATGCATATATATACATACACACATCTAGGTTTTTCTTCTTTTTCTTAATAGCTCTTGTTCCTTTTATTTTCTCTATTGTCCATGGGGAAGTGGAAAAGAATCTTCCTCCGTAGTTTCATGCGTGTCGTATGAGGCTACTTTAAGATGCCGGAGCAATGGGCTAGTAACCCTTCTCCTGTACAAACCTACTAAAACGAGAAGAAGAAAAACTTTATAAAATGTTGTCTGAATGTGCGTGGATGGAAAAGCGATGATAAGAAAGGAGATTGTTATGGATGTTATGAATGAAAGAAGTTGATGTCCTGGCCTAGCTAAACAAAGTGAAGGGGAGGCAAGTCAGTGGGAGAAATAAATGGATTGTCAGGTATCTGAGAGAGTTAGAGCTAAGGAAGGGTAGCAATAATGTTGAAGGATCAGTTATGGAAGGAAAAGAGGGAATATAAAATGTGTAAATCTGAAGATTATGTGGATTAAAATAAGGGTCGGATGCTAAAAGTGGGTCATAATAAGCATGATGCACCTGGAGAAGAGAGGAGTGTAGAGGAGAGAGAGAGATTTTGGGAGATGTTAAGCGAATGTATAGGAACTTTGAACCAAATGAGAGAGTAATTGTGGTGGGGACCCAAATGCTAAAGTGAGAAACATGCAGAGAGGGTGTAGTAGGTAAGTTTGGGGTGCCAGGTGTAAATGATAATGGGAGCCCTTTGATTGAACTTTGTGTATAGAAAGGTTTAGTTATAGGTAATACATATTTTAAGAAAAAGAGGATAAATAAGTATACAAGATATGATGTAGGGCGAATGACAGTAGTTTGTTGGACTATGTATTGGTAGATAAAAGACTGTTGAGTAGACTTCAGGATGTACATGTTTATAGAGGGCTACAGATATATCAGATCACTTTTTAGTTATAGCTACAGTGGGAGTAAAAGGTAGATGGGATACAAGGAAAATAGAATCAGTAAGTAAAGAGAGGTGAAGGTTTATAAACAAAAGAGGAGGCAGTTAGGTGAAGATATAAACAACTATTGGAGGATAGATGGGCTAGTGAGAGTGTAGGCAATGGGTTAAAATGTATGGGGTAGATTTAAAATGAGTGTTAGAGTGTTCAGCAGAAGTTTGTGGTTACAGGCGATGGGTGGAGGGAAGAGGAGCATTGGTGGAATGATGATGTAAAGAGAGTAGTAAGGGAGAAAAAGTTAGTACATGAGAGGTTTTTACAAAGTAGAAGTGATGCAAGGAGGGAAGAGTATATGGAGAGAAAAGAGAGGTTAAAAGAGTGGAAAACAATGTAAAAAGAGAGATGAGAGAGTGGGGGAGATGTTATCAGCAAATTTTGTTGAAAATAAGAAAAAATTTTGGAAAGAAATAAGTTGAGGAAGCCTAGAGAACAAATGGATTTGACAGTTAAAAATAGGAGAGGAGAGTTATTAAAAGAGTTAGAGGTATCGGAAGATGGAGAGAATATTTTTAGGATTTTAAAGGGTAAACAAAGCTTTATTTTGTGTAGGGCAAGGAGGGAAAACATCTTGTAGGAGGGAAGAGCCAGTTTGTGGTGTAGGGAAGTTCCGTGGGGGGGCAGTGGGTAGGGAAAGAAAGGGGGAAGGCAGCTGGATTTATGGGATAAAAAATAGAAATGTTAAAAGGGTGGAATAATTTTGGGTTGGTGCTATTATTTAATAAATGTATGGAAGAGGGTAAGGACCTAGGATTGGGAGAGAGCGTGTATTGTTCCTTTGTATAAAGGCAAAGGGGCAAAAGAGAGTGCAAAAATTATAGGGGGAAAAAGTCTTTGAGGTACCTTAAAATGTATTAAAAGTTATTATTGAAAGAATTAAGAGTAAAACAGAAAGCAGGATAGATGAACAAGGCCAAGGGAAAAGGGAGGGGTGTGTAGACCAAGTGTTTACAGTGAAACACATAGGTGAACAGAATTTGATATGGCAAAGATGTCTTGCAGAATGGCGGATTCAGCATGCATGATAGGCAGATAGCAATGTGATGTTGCAGGTGTATGAATAGGGAGGAAAATGAAAGGTGAAGAGTTTCTTATGAGATAGTGAGGCCTGTGTTGGAGTGTGGGAGATGGTGGACTATTTCAGTAAAAGTGGGTGCCTTAGACAAGGATGTGTGATGCCCACCGTGGCTGTCTGCCCTGGAAAACATATTTAGGATGTTGTAAGATAAGCAGAATGTTATAACTCAAGGAGTGCAAGAATAAAAGATAAAGAAGCAACAAAGGGAGTGTTGTCGTGCAGTTACTTTATTGATGACACTGTGCTTTTGGGAGATCTGAAGAGCTGCAGAGTTGTGTGATTAACTCAGTAGTGTAAAGAATGAAAATGGAAAAAGGAATATAGGAAAGAGTAAGGTGATGAGACAAACAAAGAATGAGTGACAAAGATTTATTAAGACTAGACTGAGGAGAGAGTATGGAGAGGTAATGCATTCAGATATTTGGGAGTGGATATGTCATGGATGGTCATGGAAGAGAGGTAATCAGAACTGATGAGGGTAAAGGGTATGGAGTGCACTGAGTCTGCAGACAAAGAACCTTGTCCATGCAAAGTAAAGAGGGGAATGTATGAGAGCGATAGTTACACTAATGCCTTCAAGGTGTGGCTATGGCATGAATGTTGCAACGAGGAGAAGGTCAGATGCAGTGGATATCATGTCTGATACCAATATGGTGAAGAATGGCAGATAACTGATTGGAAATTAGGAGGGTGCGGATTACCAAACCATTGTCCAGAGCTGGAGGAGGGTTGTTATGGTTTGGACATGTGAAGAGGAATGGAACGAGACAGAGTGACTTTAGAGGAGAATCAGAGGGAAGGAAGAGAATGCCCAGGAAAAGAAGGAGGGAGGGGGTAAAGGAAGTTTTGTGTGCGAGGGCTTGACTGCATGCTGTGAGCGTATTTGATAGGAGTGAATGGAGGCACAGAATGGAATACTGATTGCTGTTAAGTGTGTGGAGCAAAGTAACATTTATGAAGGACCAGGGAATGTGCAGGCTGACTGAGTTCGGGATGGAAGTACAAAAATGCAATTTCTGAAGAGGTAATGCTGCAGTTTATGGAACTAGTAAAGCACCTTCAAAATGAATATGACATAGTTAATATTGAAAAAAAGCAGCCAAATTGCCTGTGAATCGGTCATGTTAATAATAAAAAATAATAATAAATATAAATAACCACAGAGGAGGAGGGCTGATCACTATGAACAACAAAGCTTAATTGTTTGAGGTCTTTTTAATCTGAGGGCCCAGTTACTTTATTCATTGCCAAAATTTGGCATACTGGTCTGATGAGGTTTTTTTTAACCCTTCACCATCTCAAACATGGCAATATGGTCGGGAAGTCACCAACCATATGGTTTCAGTCACCCAGATAACGAGTATAAATTGTCGACAGAGAATGGTATGGTGGTAACAAAAACAAGTATAAAAAACTTGGAGCACAGTATTAACAGAAAAAACTGCAACCAGCTACTGGAAACAAACACATTGTATATTTTAACGTCTTTGTCGTAATCTATTTGGTCTGTTGACAGAATGGGAAGATATGATTTTGATTGTATCATCAATGATCAAACGATGATCCACAACATGTTATCAGATTTACCATGTCCATGAGCAAATTATTTACTCAGTCTGAATGTCCAGTTTGGTCAGTCTAATACACACCAGACACCAATGTTATTTATAAGAAGATTAAATAACAGTGGTCTGCACAAACAAACTTCATTTTTTGTAACAAAATCTGAAAGTAAGCATAATGATAGGAGAGGCCTAAAAGACTCAATGGAACAGATAATTTTTGTTTCAACGTCCACATTGTTTATTCTGGATACCATTTTAATGGTCTTTTTAACTGTACAGGGACCCAGTTTCAACACTGAAACTAAATCAATTATGTAAGTTTGTTGATTGTAAGTACTTTTATATGTGTATTTTGGAAATTATGACTGAACTAATCACATTTTCCAGGGAACAAATCTGCTCGGTAATGGCAATTGAACAGCCTTCTGGGAATGAATTATGACCGAAACTCGGGGTCCACTACAAAAAAGAATTGGAGTCAAACATCATCAGGAGAGGATCTAAAGAAGAAATCAATAGAATATTTTCATTTAGGTCCAGAACATTTTCACACTCACATAATCACTGTCTTGCAGAGGCCTTGCAGCTGGGAGAGTCCTCCCAGCTGCTCAACTCAGACCCTCCTTAGTGCAGGCATACTTCCCATTTCAGACTGTTCATCCACACTGGCACCAAAATGTGCCACTCTGCCACTAAGATCACAACCAAACCATTCATTCCATTCACCCCTATCTAACACGCCATGCTTGAACCGCTCGTCCACACACTTCCCACCCTTCCCCTCCAACCTTTCACCTCACCCCGCCTTCCTTCCCCTACAGATTTACATGCCTTCCACGTCATCTCTACTTTGATCCATTCTCTCTAAATGACTAAACCACTTCAACAACCCTCTTCAGCCCTTCTGACAAATACTTTTAGTAACTCCACACCTTCCTCCTAATTTCCACATTCCGACTTTTCATAATATTTTACACCACACACTGCCCTTAGACAGGATCCTCCACTGCCTCCAGCCTCCTGCAGCATTTGCAACCCATGCTTCACACCCATATAAGAGTGTTGGTACCACTATACTTTCTGCATATCTCCCTTTCTTTTGGCCTCCATGGATAACGTTTTTTGTCTCCACAGATACCCTAATGCACCACTCCAATGCTCTTCATCAATTTATGGTTAACTGATCAAACAACTGCTGACAACTCCAGAAATATCTGAAAACATTTACTTCTTCCATAATCCCTCTCCAATGTGATATCCAATTTTTCTTTATTTAAATCATTAGATACCCTACTTCAACTTACTCTTATCTATGTTCACTTTTAATTTTCTACCTGTATTGTGTGAAAATGACCAAATAATTATTTTAATCACTATTTACCACAGCCTCTTCACTTAACGTAATGAGATCCGTTCCTAAGGGCCACGTCATTAAACCATTCGTCACTAAGTTAGAAGCATACTATAATGGTAGTGAGTTTGTGTCAACCTTCTTGATATTGTTTTAATGTCACCTTTGCACCATTTATAGCATTTCTGGTATATTTTTTAAATGTTTATACAGTAGTACTGTATATTGAAATAAACAGAATAGAGGAAATCAGCTCTAATATACATTTAGGCATAAATACTGGTCATATAACTTTATAATTCTGTGAAGCCTTCCATAAATTTTGTACTTTTGGTTTCATTATGCTTTGAAAAATTTCTATCATTTCATAAGAAAATAATTATTGGACACTAAGAACAAATCTCAGATCAGGGTCTGGACACTGAAAGGGTGAAAGAGAATAAATATTAATAATGTAGTTTAATTTAATACAGTAGTTAAAAATAAAAATTAAAAGGTTATTAGCAATAGTGGACCCCCGCCTGAAAAACTGCCCAGTTCATCAAGCAACAACTCACCATTCCTTATGAAAATTTCACGAGAGGTTGGGTCTATTTCAACTCTGCAAAATACACTCCACAAGAACTTGCTAAAATATGCTTACATAATTGCACGTATCAAACTTGCATAACCAGTGTCCACCAGACATGTAGGCTACCATTGCTGATTGCCAAGGGGCCTCATTAATGTCTGCTTCAGGGTCCAAAAATGGGTCCCATCACTGCATAGAAGAGAGAAGCTTTGCACAACAGGCCTGAACCATCCTAAGACCATTACAAAGTCAATCAACACATGATGGCTGCCACACAGGTGAGGGGCATGCTGCATGGCACCAAGAGAGGAAGAAGGTTGTGGTGGTAAGGCTATAATGGAAGAAGTATAGAATAGAGAAGGGAACAGTATAGTAGAGAATAGTAGAGGAGTATTTGCAAACAAGAGAGAAAAGGGAGAAGGGAGGCAAAAGAATGGTAGAATGAAGTAGTAGAAAATGAATGGTAGTCATAGTAGAAGTTAACAACAAGAAGAAAGATATAATTATTATATTGTATTAGTTAGATTTTATTTCTACAAGTATGTATACATGTACAAGGTATAACAGGCTTCAGCTGACATCAATGTCTTCATACAGTATATTTGATCATTGCTGTAACGAGGTCACTGATTAAAAATCATCTGTCAAAATATTCTTTAGGCAATCTCTCTTTTTATACAGTATGAACTGCAGAGAACGGGCAAAACTAGCTAATAGTTGTGAAGAGCTATTGGTGGATGTGAGTTTAACACAGCTTCACCTCCAACAATCAACAGCAACAGCTGCAAACTGTTGTCAATAAGATATCCCGACTCTCACAAGACAAGACAGATATGGAAAAGGTTTTGGAACTATATTATCTTACTGCACAACACTGATTATAACAAGAGTAACTCTGTTTGTAAAAACTTCACTCCTGAAGTCTGCTCATGCCATTACCGAACAAATTTTTCCCCCTTTTTGGGGAAAAACAGAGGTTAGCCCCCATTTCAGCCCCCCAAAAAAATTTTTTCCCCAAGTACAAAATTTTTTAACTAAGGGTTTTTCCGGGGTTTTCAAAAACCCCCCACTGCACTAAAGTAATAATAATTTAATTTAAAAATAAAATAAAAAATTTAATATCTTTTTCTACAAGCATGTAGTAGAGAGGGAAAAGAAATTAAAGTAACATAGTAAGAGTGGGGAAAAGGGGATCAAACCCTTTAAAAAAGAAAAAAAATTGGGGGCCCCAAAATTTGGGGGGGGATTATAAGAAGTAAATGTTTTCAAATTTTGGGGTTTACGGCACGGATGGTTTTTTTGAAGGAAGAGGTTAAAAAAAAATTGATGAAAAAAGGGAGTGGTGAGTTTTAAACTGTGGAGACAAAAAAATTTTTTTTCCCTGGAGGCAAAGAAGGGGAAGTACGAAAATAGGGTACCAACACCTTATATGGGTGGAAGCATTTGGGGGAAAAAATGCAGCGAGGAGGGGGGTGGAGGAGTGGGGTGTCCCGGGGCATGTGGGGTAAATATTATGAAAAATTTAAAAAATGGGAAATTGGGGAAGGGTGGAGTTAAGATTTGTCAGAGGGCTGGGAAAAGGGATTTGGGGGGTTTTTCATTTTTGAGAGAAAGGACGTAGAATGACCTTTTGGGGGAAAAAACCCCAAAAGGGGGAAGGCAGGGGGGTCCCCAGGGTTGGGGGAAAGGAGGTTTTTTGGGGGGGGGGGGGTTGGACTTTTCCCCCCCGGGTTTTGGTGGTCTTGGGGGAAAACCTCGCCCACACGGGGAAAAAGGGGGGGGGTTTACTGAAAGGGGAGAAACATTGGGCGGTTTCCAACCGTTTCTATGTTCCCCCTCAGTAAAAAGGGAAAAAAGGGGAAAAATTTGAGCGATCCTTTTGAACCCGACCAAACTGCCCAAATGCTACATAAAAGGGACCCCTTTTTATATTAGCCCCGATGCCCCGCTTTTGACCTTTTTCCATGTACATGAATTTTTAGTAAATTTTAAAAAATTTTTTATTATTATTAAATTTAAATTAGATAGGGTTGAATTTGACCCAAATTTTTGGGACTGACATCTGTTGGGGGTGAGCAGGGTA
>WNWK01012609.1:2500-58861 GCA_009830355.1 Cherax destructor
TAAGGTCAGCCTCGCCTCTCTCTCTGCCCTCCAGCCTCAACCTTCCCCAGATTCATGTATCCAGGAATCCATCCGTCCGCCGCCAGACGTTTTACCTTCCTCACTTCCCCAAGGTCAGCCCCACCAACCTGTATTCTTGCTTTTCCCAAGCTCATGTATCCAGGAATCCATCCGTTCGCTCCCGGATGTCTCCCCTTCCCCACTTACCTAAGGTCAGCGGTGCCTTCCCCGGATCAGTGTCTCTAGGAGTCCACTTTGTGTCACCTCAGGTGGACTCCCTTCCCCACTTCCTCAGAGTCAGCGGTATTCTTGCCATCCCCAGGTTCATGTATCCAAGAATCCATCCGTCTACCGCCGGATGTCTCCCCTTCCCCACTTACCCAAGGTCAGCCTCAACTGGTAGTATTCATGCCTTCCCCAGGTTCATGTATCCAGGAATCCATCCGTTCGCTCCCGGATGTCTCCCCTTTCCCACTTACCCAAGATCAGACTCAACATCAACCTTCCGGGTTCATGTATCCAGGAATCCATCGGTTCCTCCGGTGATCCCCTTCCACACTTACCTAAGGTCGCGGTGCCTTCCCCGGATCAGCGTCTCCGAAGTCCACTTGTGTTCCTCAGTGGACTCTTCCACTTCCTCAGAGTCAGCGGTGCCTTCCTGGATCAGCGTCTCCAGAAGTCCACGTGTCACCTCAGGTGGACTCCCTTCCCTCACTCCAAGGAGCAGTGCTTCCGGATCAGGTCTCCGAAATCCCCTGTGTCACCTCAGGTGGACTCCCTTCCCCCCTTTCCCAGAGTCAGGGGTTTCCACCCCAGTGACCTTGCTGGGTGGAAACTTGGTCTTGTCTAGCTGGTCTACGGTAGAGACTGTCCAGGTGGGTGGAATTACTGGAGGTGACACACAGAAAACTGCGTCCAGTAATTACACCCACCAAGACAGCCACGACCGTACACCAGCTAGACCAGACCAAGCTGCCACACAGCTCACCCACCAAGGAGAGGCTAATTAATTAAAATTTTGGACTTCTATTTATCTTGCAATATTTAACTATGGTAAATACATTTTCTCAGTTATATAATTGAGTAAGTGTGTTTGTGAATGTTTTATTGTAGGTAGATGAGTGTCCGTGTGTTTATCTATTTGTCTACCTTCGTGAAAAAAGCTGTACGTGTTAATCAGTTTCTTATTTATCATTTATACGTTGAATTTTCAAATTATGAAAAGATCCACTGGAGTACAAACCACATTTTTCAACCACATTTACGTATCTCCACATATACAACCTTCACATACACCAACACATTCAATTCTCTGTACCACACATATGCGCACATCAATGTAAATCAGTGGTAAAATATACCGACATGTGTAAATAAGACAATAAGTGAAGTCTGGTGTTTACTGACAAGACGTTTCCTCCATCAGGATTTTATCAGTCTATCAGAGATTAATAAAGTCTACCTGGACTGTATTTACCCGTCGGGAATTCATAAAGTCTACCAGTACTTTATCTATCAATCAGAGATTGATAGATAATGTAGATGGATCTATCAATCAGAGACTGATAGTTTGATAGAACAAATTCCTATCTCCCACCGCACTACTGAGAGACGCATTTCTGAAATTAGTTCTACAATCGTAGGTTCACTGCAGAGTGATCTGAAAGCTGCGTTGCTGTCAGCACAGCACTGGATGACTCTACACACATTCAACATAACTCTCAGTCAGATATATTTGTTCGCTATGTTACAAACGATGGAAAAGTAAAAGAAGAATTCTCAGACCTGATAAGTATAAAGGAAACCACAAAAGGTATTAACATCAAAAATACACTTAACAAAGCTTTATTAAACGCTCAACTTCCATTATATAAACTTGTTAGTATTGCAACAGGCGGAGCACCAGCTGTGCTAGATCAAAATACATGGCAAGTGACACATGATCTCAACTATCCTAAATGTATCTGTATCACAATGTATCATCCACCTTGAACATTTAGTAAGTAAACACTTCAAGTTCAACAATGTCATAAATTGAGTTTTAAAAATTGTGAATTTCATTTGGACGAGAGCGAGAACACACCGTGAATTTAGGAATTTTATTAAGGAGCTGGAAAAAAAACATACCACGGGTGGGGTTCGAACCCGCGGTCAGAGAGTCTCAAAACTCCAGACCGTCGCGTAAGCTACTGGGCTTACGCGACCATACCCGTGGTATGGTTTGTTTGCAATCGTGTCATTACGATTTCGTGAGTCAAGGAGCTGGAGCCTGAAGAAACGTCAAGTGAATTTTCATTCTACTGTATTGTAAGATGACTGTCAACTACCAATCTGTTGAATAAATTTGTTGCTCTTTTTAAACCAATAATTGATTTTATGAAAGAAAAGAAAATGAAATACCCACAACTAGAAGATGACGAATGTGTACAGAATCTGATGTTGTTTACAGACGTAATGCATCATCTTAGAAACTTAGAAATACTTTATAATGGTTTTGAGAACAGGTTTGATAAACTAAAAGGTTAAAGCCATGTTTTCATTTTTTTGTGAATCCTTTAGTGATTGATGTCATCAACGATGGATGTCCTGTTGTTGCACCTTTAGTGATTGATGTCATCAACGATGGATGTCCTGTTGTTGCACCTTTAGTGATTGATGTCATCAACGATGGATGTCCTGTTGTTGCACCTTTAGTGATTGATGTCATCAACGATGGATGTCCTGTTGTTGCACCTTTAGTGATTGATGTCATCAACGATGGATGTCCTGTTGTTGCATCTTTAGTGATTGATGTCATCAACGATGGTGATGTCCTGTTGTTGCATCTTTAGTGATTGATGTCATCAACGATGGATGTCCTGTTGTTGCAGGAAGATCGTGGTGTTTGATTGTACATAAGTCATTCAACTGACTTTTGGACATGAAGTCCATGTCATGCTTGCACAAACTGCTTAGTGATTGATTGGCAATCAACTGATGGATCTCTGTCCTGTATGAAATTGACAAGTCCATTAGTGATTGATGTCATCATAGCTTGACTAGATGTGTCCTACCAGTTGATTTGAACTATTAATGCAAATGGATTCAGTCAATGTCATCAACAGATGAGCATTTCTGCTTTGTTGATGCACAACTATGTAGTTTTGTTATTGATAGTCATCAAATAGATTCGTGGATGTGTGAACACGAACTGTTCCCTTATCTTTGATATTGAAGTACATGGGCCCCGACGATGGATGTCTGTTACCTAAGTTGAGAGTCTTTAGTGATTGATGTCATCAACATGGATGTCCTGTTGTTGCACTTTAGTGATTGATGTCATCAAGATGGATGTCCTGTTGTTGCAACTTCTGCCCGATGTTGCTTCACTAGAAAGAGCTTATGAGTTGCAGGAAGATGTGGTTTGAGTTAGTACATAAAGTTCATCTCTAACTGACTTTTGGAAACACATCCCAGAAGCCAAGTGTCCCAGGCTTCACAAAACTGACTTCCCACTACTCTCTATTTCTGGCACAACTTACTGTTGTGAATCTCTCTTCCCTGTAATGAAATTGATCAAGTCAAAACATAGTGTCTTCACTAACAGTCACCTCACTCAGCTTCTTAGAACAGCTGTGACATCCTACCAGCCAGATTTTAAACTATTAACTGCAAAAATGAAGATTCAGTCAAAGTCTCCAACGAGCAGAGATTAGACATATTCTGCTTTGTTGACTACTATTCATTATTCTTGTAAACAGTTTAATTATATTTTCTGTGGCTCTTGAACATTCAAATGTTGAAAATAATATTCGTGGGTCGTGTGAACGACGAACTTTCCCACCACTTATACTTTGATTTATTTAAGAAAGGTACACTAGGGCCCAGGAGGCAAGGAGGAAGTGAATCTGTTAACCCTAAGTTGAGAGTCGGGACCAGGAGCTAGCAACTCACTGTATTTCATTCTCACGCTCTAAACGCTCTAAACTTTTAGCATTAAGAGAAACTTTTTTTTTCAGTAGCAGTTAAAGAAAATATTCTTGTTAGCTTAGTATGACACCCGGATAACTAGTTGACACCGGATAACAGTTGACACCGGATAACTTAGTTGACACCGGATAACAGTATGACACCGGATAACTTAGTATGACACTCGGATAACTAGGATGACACGGATAACTTAGTTTGACACCCGGATAACTTAGTTGACACCCGGATAACTTAGTAGTACACCGGATAACTAGATGACACCGGATACTTAGTTGACACCGGATAACTTAGTTGACACCCGGATAACTTAGTGTGACACCGATAACTTAGTGTGACACCCGGATAATTAGTGTGACACCCGGATAATTAGTGTGACACCCGGATAACTGGCTATAGTGTGACATCCAGGCCATAACTTATGTGACACTCTGATAACTTAGTGTGACACCAGGTCTAAAGTCACCTCAGATTTACCAAGTCAGTCACCTCATTCCTGACAGTAGCTACAATACCCACTGTACCAGGCTCACCAGAGTCTCAGTCACCTCACTTCCTCACTAGAGCCTCAGTCACCTTCACTTCCTCACTAGAGCCTCAGTCACCTTCACTTCACCAGAGCTCATACTCACTCACCAGACTAGTCACTTCACTTCACAGAGCTCAGTCACCTTCACTTCCTCACTAGAGCCTCAGTCACCTTCACTTCCTCACTAGAGCCTCAGTCACCTTCACTTCCTCACTAGGCCTCAGTCACCTTCACTTCTCACTAGAGCCTCAGTCACCTTCACTTCCTCACTAGAGCCTCAGTCACCTTCACTTCCTCACTAGAGCCTCAGTCACCTTCACTTCCTCACTAGAGCCTCAGTCACCTTCACTTCCTCACTAGAGCCTCAGTCACCTTCACTTCCTCACTAGAGCCTCAGTCACCTTCACTTCCTCACTAGAGCCTCAGTCACCTTCACTTCCTCACTAGAGCCTCAGTCACCTTCACTTCCTCACTAGAGCCTCAGTCACCTTCACTTCCTCACTAGAGCCTCAGTCACCTTCACTTCCTCACTAGAGCCTCAGTCACCTTCACTTCCTCACTAGAGCCTCAGTCACCTTCACTTCCTCACTAGAGCCTCAGTCACCTTCACTTCCTCACTAGAGCCTCAGTCACCTTCACTTCCTCACTAGAGCCTCAGTCACCTTCACTTCCTCACTAGAGCCTCAGTCACCTTCACTTCCTCACTAGAGCCTCAGTCACCTTCACTTCCTCACTAGAGCCTCAGTCACCTTCACTTCCTCACTAGAGCCTCAGTCACCTTCACTTCCTCACTAGAGCCTCAGTCACCTTCACTTCCTCACTAGAGCCTCAGTCACCTTCACTTCTCACTAGAGCCTCAGTCACCTTCACTTCCTCACTAGAGCCTCAGTCACCTTCACTTCTCACTAGAGCCTCAGTCACCTTCACTTCCTCACTAGAGCCTCAGTCACCTTCACTTCCTCACTAGAGCCTCAGTCACCTCACTTCCTCACTAGAGCCTCAGTCACCTTCACTTCCTCACTAGAGCCTCAGTCACCTTCACTCTCACTAGAGCCTCAGTCCCTTCACTCTCCTAGAGCCTCAGTCACCTTCACTTCCTCACTAGAGCCTCAGTCACTTCACTTCTCACTAGAGCTCAGTCACCTTCCTTCTCACTAGAGCCTCAGTCACCTTCACTTCCTCACTAGAGCCTCAGTCACCTTCACTTCTCACTGAGCCTCAGTCACTTCACTTCCTCACTAAGGCCTCAGTCACCTCCTTCCTCACTGAGCCTCAGTCACCTTCACTTCTCACTAGGCCTCAGTCACCTTCACTTCCTCACTAGGCCTCAGTCACCTTCACTTCCTCACTAGAGCCTCAGTCACCTTCACTTCTCACTAGAGCCTCAGTCACCTTCACTTCCTCACTAGAGCCTCAGTCACTTCACTTCCTCACTAGAGCCTCAGTCACCTTCACTTCCTCACTAGAGCCTCAGTCACCTTCACTTCTCACTAGAGCCTCAGTCACCTTCTTCCTCACTAGAGCCTCAGTCACCTTCACTTCCTCACTAGAGCTCAGTCACCTTCACTTCTCACTAGGCCTCAGTCACCTTCACTTCCTCACTAGAGCCTCAGTCACCTTCACTTCCTCCACTAGAGCTCAGTCACCTTACTTCCTCACTAGAGCCTCAGTCACCTTCCTTCCTCACTAGAGCCTCAGTCACCTTCACTTCTCACTAGAGCCTCAGTCACCTTCACTTCCTCACTGAGCCTCAGTCACCTCACTTCTCACTGAGCCTCAGTCACCTTCATTCCTCACTGAGCCTCAGTCACCTTCACTTCCTCACTAGGCCTCAGTCACCTTCCTCTCACTAGAGCCTCAGTCACCTTCACTCCTCACTAGAGCCTCAGTCACCTTCACTTCCTCACTAGAGCCTCAGTCACCTTCACTTCCTCACTAGAGCCTCAGTCACCTTCACTTCTCACTGAGCCTCAGTCACCTTCTTCCTCACTAGAGCCTCAGTCACCTTCACTTCCTCACTGAGCCTCAGTCACCTTCCCTTCTCACTAGAGCCTCAGTCACCTTCATTCCTCACTAGAGCCTCAGTCACCTTCACTTCCTCACTAGAGCCTCAGTCACCTTCACTTCTCACTAGAGCCTCAGTCACCTTCACTTCCTCACTAGAGCCTCAGTCACTTCACTTCCTCACTAGAGCCTCAGTCACCTTCACTTCCTCACTGAGCCTCAGTCACCTTCACTTCCTCACTAGAGCCTCAGTCACCTTCACTTCCTCACTAGAGCCTCAGTCACCTCACTTCTACTAGAGCTCTCAGTCACCTTCACTTCCTCACTAGAGCCTCAGTCACTTCACTTCCTCACTAGAGCCTCAGTCACTTCACTTCCTCACTAGAGCCTCAGTCACCTTCACTTCCTCACTAGGCCTCAGTCACCTTCACTTCCTCCTAGAGCCTCAGTCACCTTCACTTCTCACTAGAGCCTCAGTCACCTTCACTTCCTCACTAGAGCCTCAGTCACCTTCACTTCTCACTAGAGCCTAGTCACCTTCACTTCCTCACTAGAGCCTCAGTCACCTTCACTTCCTCACTAGAGCCTCAGTCACCTTCACTTCCTCACTAGAGCCTCAGTCACCTTCATTCCTCACTAGAGTCTCAGTCACCTTCCACTTCCTCACTGAGGCCTCAGTCACCTTCTCCTCACTAGAGCCTCGTCCCTCACTATCCTCACTGAGCCACCTAGTCCACCTTCTTCCTCACTAGAGTCCCTCAGTCACCTTCACATCTTCACTGGGCCTCCAGTCACCATTGTCCCTCACTAGAGCTCAGTCACTTCACTCCTCACTAGAGCCTCAGTCACCTTCACTTCCACTAGAGCCTCAGTCACCTTCATTCCTCACTAGAGCTCAGTCCTTCACTTTCACTAGAGCCTCGTCTTCACTTCCTCACTAAGTCAGCACACTGGTCGTCCTCACTAAGCCATCATCCTCACTAGCCCACAGTCAGCATCACTTCGTCTCACTAGAGCTCAGTCCCTTCACTAGTCAGCACTGGTCGTCCTCACTAAGTCACCACTGGTCGTCCTCACTAAGTCAGCTCATGGTCGTCTCTCACTGATCTACTAGTCAGCCGTTCCTTCCTACGAGTGTCCTCAGTCCCTGTCGTCTCACTAGAGTCCAGTCACATGGTCGTTCCTCCACTAGTAGCCTCGTTCTCACACTATCAGACTGTCTCCTCCAGTCACCTGTTCACTCTCCCTAGAGCTCAGCACACTGGTCGTTCCTCACTAGTCAGCCTGTTCCTCACTGTCAGCCACTGTCGTCCTCTACACTAAGTCAGCATGGTCGTCCCTCACTAAGTAGCACCTGTCGTCCTCACTAGTCAGCACTTCTTCCTAAGAGCACTGGTCGTCTGATTCACTAAGTCAGCACCTGGTCGTCCTCACTAAGTCAGCCTGGTCGTCCCTCACTAAGTCAGCACATGGTCGTCCTACACTAGTCAGCACATGGTGTCCTCCACTAAGTCAGCAACTGGTCGTCCTCCACTAAGTCAGCACACTGGTCGTCCTCACACTAAGTCAGCACTGTGTTCACTGCACTGTCGTCCCTCACTAAGTCAGCACACTGGTCGTCTCACTAGTCGCTCATGTCTCTCTACTAAGTCAGCACATGTGCCTTGTGCGTTTGTCCTTCCACTAAGTCAGCTGTTGTTCCTCATCTGGTCGTCCTGGTCTCTACACTAAGTGTGCTATTCGCTGGTCGTCTCACTGTTGCATGCTGGTCTTAGTTCTGTCAGCACTGGTCGTTCTCTCCACTAAGTCAGCACTGGTTGTCCTTCACTAGTCAGCACACTGTCGTTCCTCACTGTGCATGTGTCTACTAGCAGCATGGTGTCTCCTACACTAAGTCAGCACACTGGTTGTCCCTCACACTAAGTCAGCACACTGGTCGTCCCCACACTAAGTCAGCACATGGTCGTCCTACACTAAGTCAGCACACTGGTCGTCCTCAACTAAGTCAGCACTGAGTCGCACATACATGGTCTCCTACACTAAGTCAGTCACAATGGTCTGTCCTCACATAACGGTCAGCACACATGGTCGTCCCTCCACTAAGTCAGCTTGGTCGTCCCTTACTAAGTCAGCTGTTTGGTACGTCCCTTACACTAAGTCAGCCACTGGTCGTCCCTCACACTGCTGTTGGTTGTTGTTGTTGCTGCTGCTGTTTCGTTGTTGCTGCTGTTGTTGTTGTTGTTGCTGCTGTTGTTGTTGCTGCTGTTTGTTGTTGCTGCTGTTGTTGCTGCTTGCTGTTTGTTGTTGTTGCTGCTGCTGCTTGCTGTTCTCTGTTGTTGTTGCTGTGCTGCTGTTGTTGTTGATGTTCCTACTGCTGCTGTTGTTGCTACTGCTGCTGTTGTTGTTGTTGTTGCTGCTGCTTTCTGTTGTGTGTTATTGTTGTTGCTGCTGCTGTTGTTTGTTGTTGTTGCTGTGCTGTTGTTGTTGTTGTCTGCTGCTGTTGTTGTTGACTGTTATACTGCTGCTGTTGTTGCTACTGCTGCTGTGTTGTTGCGCTGCTGCTGTTGTTGTTGTTGCTGCTGCTGCTGCTGTTGTTGTTGTTTGTCTGCTGTGTTGGCTGTGCTGGTGTTTTGTTGTTGCTGCTGCTGGTGTTGTTTTGTTGCTGCTGCTTTGTTGTTGTGTGTGTTGTTGCTGCTGCTGCTGGTGCTTGTTGTTGCTGTGTGCTGGTGTTGTTGTTGTTGTTGTCTGTGTTGTTGTTGTTGTTGCTGCTGCTGTGTTGTTGTTGCTTGTTGTTGTTGTTGTTGCTGCTGGTGTTGTTGTTGTTGTTTTGCTGCTGTGTTGTTGTTGTTGCTGTCGTGCTGCTGTGTTGTTGTTGTTGTTGTTGCTGCTGCTGGTTTGTTGTTCTGTTGCTACTGCTGGTGTTGTTGTTGCTGCTTGTTGTTGTTGTTGTCTGTTGTTGTGTTGTGTGCTGCTGCTGTTGTTGTTGTTGTTGTACCCTGCTTGTGTGTTGTTGTCTGCTGGTGTTGGTGTTGTTGTTGTTGCTGTGTGTGTTGTGTGCTCTGCTGGTGTTGTTGTTGCTGCTGCTGGTGTTGTTGCTCTGCTGCTCTGTGGTGTTGTTGTTGCTGCTGCTGTGTTGTTGTTGCTGCTGCTGTGTTGTTGTTGCTGCTGCTCTGCTGTGTTGTTGTTGCTGCTGTGTTGTTGTTGCTGCTGCTGGTGTTGTTGTTGCTGTTGCTGCGTTGTTGTGTTGCTGCTGTTTTGTTGTGCTGCTGCTGTGCTTGTGCTGCTGTTGTTGTTGTTGCTGCTGTTGTTGTGTTCTCTGTGTGTTGTTGCTTGCTGTGTTGTTTTGTTGCTGCTGTTGCTGTTGCTGTGGTTTGTTGCTGCTGTGTTGCTGTTGTTGTTGTTGCTGTGCTGCTGTTTGTTGTTGTTGCTGCTGCGTGTTGTTGTTGTGTTTGCTGCTGCTGTTGTTGTACTGCTTGCTGTGTTGCTACTGCTCTGTTGTTGTTGTTGTTGTTGTGGTCTCTGCTTGTTGTTGTTGCTGTCTGCTGTTGTTGCTGCTGTGGTGTTGTTGCTGCTGCTGTGTTGTTGTTGTTGCTGCTGCTGTTGTTGTTGTTGTCTGTAGTTGTTGCTGCTGCTGCTGCTGTGTTGTTGTTGCTGTGCTGGTGTGTTGTTGTTGCTGCTGCTGGTGTTGTTGTTGTTGTTGCTGCTGCTGTTGTTGTTGTTGTTGTTTGCTGCTGGTGTTGTTGTTGTTGTTGTTGCTGCTGCTGGTGTTGTTGTTGCTGCTGCTCTGTTTGTTGTTGTTGTGCTGCTGCATTGTTGTTCTTCTGCTGGTGTTGTTGTTGCTGCATCTGTGTTGTTGTTGTCGATTGTCTGCTGCTGTAAGCTGTTGTTGTTGTTGTTGTTGTTCTACTGCTGGTGTTGTTGCTTCTGTTGTTATTGTGTGTTATTTGCGTGCGCTGTGCTGCTGTTGTTGCTTATGCTAAGCTTGTGTTGTTGTGTTGCGTTATGCTGTTGTTGCTAGGCTGCGGTATTGTTGAACTGCTGACTGTGTGTTTTGTTGTTGCTGCTGCTGGTGTTGTTGTGCAGTGTTGTTGTTGCATTGCTACGTTTGTTGTCGAGCCGTTGTTGTATTTCTGTTTGCTGGTGTTGTTGCTTTCTTGTTGTTGCTTGTGCCTGTGTTTCGCTGTTGTTGCTTGTCCACTGTTGTTGTTGTTTGCTGCTGCTGGTGTTGCTTGTGCTGTCTGCTGCGGTGGTTGTGAATGTTCTGCTGTGTGTTGTTGTGCTGTTAGCTGGTGTAGGTGTTGTTGCTCTTTAGTTTCTGGCTGGTCTGGTGTTGTTGTTGTGTTGCTACTCTGGTGTTAGTTGTCGCTGGTGTTGTCTGTGCTGCTGGGTGTTGTTGTTGCTGGTGTTGTTGTTGCTTGGTGTTGTTGTTGCTGTTGTTGTTGTTGGCTTGCTGGTTGTTGTTGCTCTGCTGCTGTTGTTGTTGTTGTTGTTGTTGCTGGCTGTTGTTGTTGTTGCTGCTGCTGCTGCTGGTGTTGTTGTTGTTGTTGCTGCTGGTGTTGTTGTTGTTGTTGCTGCTGGTGTTGTTGTTGTTGTTGCTGCTGGTGTTGTTGTTGTTGTTGCTGCTGTTGTTGTTGTTGCTGTTGCTGCTGGTGTTGTTGTTGCTGTTGCTACTGCTGGTGTTGTTGTTGCTGGTGTTGTTGTTGCTGTTGCTGCTGCTGGTGTTGTTGCTGCTTCTGTTGTTGTTGTTGCTGCTGCTGCTGTTGTTGTTGTTGTTGTTGCTGCTGCTGCTGTTGTTCTTGTTGCTGTTGCTGATGGTGTTGTTGTTGTTGTTGCTGCTGCTGGTGTTGTTGTTGTTGTTGCTGCTGCTGGTGTTGTTGTTGTTTAGGGGGTTTAGATTAAGGCCGCTTCTTTGATAAGTTATGTAACAAAATTCGAAAAAGTCATTATAGAAAAGAAAATTGGATTCAACATAATAACTGGTAAGCAATTTGAATTTCTATCTAAAAAATTCTATAATTATAATGTGTAAAGTTATTATAGGAGAAACTGTTGAATAAAGAAATAGCTAAAGGAGGACTATCAAAAAACCTTTGCTAGTGCTATAAGAGGTATAAAGATCACTGGGTTATATGCAGTATGTGTTAGGCTCATACATAGTAACACTAGACATCACAATGTTATGAAACTTAGGTTGCCGGGTCACCATGGAGAAGACCCGGATGTACCGGCGAACATACAACAACAACAAGGAAACTTAGTAAAAAATAGAAAAACAAATATCACGCTTTTATAAATAGTAATATCAAGAATACGAAGACAACGTTGATATGCATAGCAATATCAGTAAACTACGTTTGGTGAGTGTACTGCTTGCTTTATTATTTATTACTTTGACACTCAAAGTGTCTTCCTGTGTGTTGCAATTAAGTCCAAGCAGGTGGTACTGTAGCAACACTAGTTATACCTGGGGCACAGGTGGTACTGTAGCAACACTAGTTATACCTGGGAGACAGGTGGTACTGTAGCAACACTAGTTATACCTGGGATACAGGTGGTACTGTAGCAACACTAGTTATATCTGGGAGACAGGTGGTACTGTAGCAACACTAGTTATACCTGGGGCACAGGTGGTACTGTAGCAACACTAGTTATACCTGGGAGACAGGTGGTACTGTAGCAACACTAGTTATACCTGGGAGACAGGTGGTACTGTAGCAACACTAGTTATACCTGGGAGACAGGTGGTACTGTAGCAACACTAGTTATACCTGGGAGACAGGTGGTACTGTAGCAACACTAGTTATACCTGGGAGACAGGTGGTACTGTAGCAACACTAGTTATACCTGGGAGACAGGTGGTACTGTAGCAACACTAGTTATACCTGGGAGACAGGTGGTACTGTAGCAACACTAGTTATACCTGGGAGACAGGTGTACTGTAGCAACACTAGTTATACCTGGGAGACAGGTGGTACTGTAGCAACACTAGTTATACCTGGGAGACAGGTGGTACTGTAGCAACACTAGTTATACCTGGGAGACAGGTGTTATTGTAGCAACACTAGTTATACCTGGGAGACAGGTGGTACTGTAGCAACACTAGTTACACCTGGGGAACAGGTGGTACTGTAGCAACACTAGTTATACCTGGGAGACAGGTGGTACTGTAGCAACACTAGTTATACCTGGGGCACAGGTGGTACTGTAGCAACACTAGTTATTCCTGGGAGACAGGTGGTACTGTAACAACACTAGTTATACCTGGGAGACAGGTGGTACTGTAGCAACACTAGTTATACCTGGGAGACAGGTGGTACTGTAGCAACACTAGTTATTCCTGGGAGACAGGTGGTACTGTAGCAACACTAGTTATTCCTGGGAGACAGGTGGTACTGTAGCAACACTAGTTATTCCTGGGAGACAGGTGGTACTGTAGCAACACTAGTTATACCTGGGAGACAGGTGGTACTGTAGCAACACTAGGTATACCTGGGAGACAGGTGGTACTGTAGCAACACTAGTTATACCTGGGGCACAGGTGGTACTGTAGCAACACTAGTTATACCTGGGAGACAGGTGGTACTGTAGTAACACTAGTTATACCTGGGAGACAGGTGGTACTGTAGCAACACTAGTTATACCTGGGAGACAGGTGGTACTGTAGCAACACTAGTTATACCTGGGGCACAGGTGGTACTGTAGCAACACTAGTTATTCCTGGGAGACAGGTGGTACTGTAGCAACACTAGTTATACCTGGGAGACAGGTGGTACTGTAGCAACACTAGTTATTCCTGGGAGATAGGTGGTACTGTAGCAACACTAGTTATACCTGGGAGACAGGTGGTACTGTAGCAACACTAGTTATACCTAGGAGACAGGTGGTAATGTAGCAACACTGGTTGTATCTGGGAGACAGGTGGTAGTGTAGCAACACTGGTTGTACCTGGGAGACAGGTGGTAGTGTAGCAACACTGGTTGTACCTGGGAGACAGGTGCTACTGTAGCAACACTAGTTATAAATGTTACGCTAATGCATAACACAGGTGATACAAAGATCACAATGTTTAACACAATAACACCAAAATAGCTACAGAGATAAGGGTTAAATAGAAACATACAAGATCACCATTTATATGAATGAAATGTAGAAAGTCAAATAAGTATATAAAAAGCTATGACATTTAAATAGACAATTAAAAAACAATAAGTGGCTTCTCCATGGTAGTTTAGGAGAGTAGTTCTTCTCTTCTGGCTGGACTATGTTCTACCTGCCCGGGCGGTCGTATTTACTGGGCAATTTAGTTGTGTGTGTCCTCCTGTAATTAGTGGGAGTATAGAACATATTTCACACATTGTCAAAGTGCAAACACTGACTGATAGAACTGTTGTAACATTAAAAGTAAGTTTGTTCTGAAAAGTGTCTTTTAAATGTACTCTGCATTGTCTTTTTCATACTCATAATGAGAGCAAATATTACTGAGACCTGATGTGTTGTAATTAATAATTCAACATTCACTTTTTGAACCACTTAAAACACTTAATTAACTACACGTCCAGTTAGAAATAACTGATGTCCCTCTCCTCATCATCGCAGGAATCACCGAGGCAGACAAAATAAAAATTCAACATAAACGAGATAATCTGTGCACGATTAGCAAAAAAATAGAAGGCAACACAGCGGAGCAATCAGAATAATCACAAGTGAAAAGGAAGTCAAAAGCGTCCAGATGGTAGAATATTTCATGGGACTACACCTGCACCTCTACGTTGGCTGACACCTCCTTGTATCTATGAAGCTGAAGGGGGAGGGTCGCTGTTTCAGAGCCACAGAAGATCAACAAATACAAGGCTGCCACCATGCTACAACTTCTTCCCAGTAGGGTCGGAGACCCTTGGATCATAGGCCACCTGTTCTTTAATATTCCTGAGAGGTTAGAAGAAAAACTCCTCACGGAAACCAAGGACCCCAGACGGCCGTTTTCTCTTTCAGACACTCAGTGTTCGATCCAGAAGGAAAATGCCTGCAGCATATGGGCACATGGCCCACATCCGGGGAGCTGGATGAAGTATTTGAGATGTTAGGTTCTGAGATGTCATTCATATTGTTTTCTTTTCCCAATGAATCTTTGTTAAACATTTTGTTTATAAATAAAGTTCACATAGAATATAGGGGAGTGGTAGGAGAAAAATATTCAAAGAGCTTTGCGCCGATTAAACCGAATCGCAGAATTACGAAGAAAATTTGTTTTGGCAATAAATCAGCAAAAGTCAATGTAAACATATGAAAAGAATATATATAATTGATTTGAAGCAGTATTTAATAAATTTAAAGCTATTATGCAATACAGAAAGAATTTAACTTAAAAATTACGCTAATTTAAGTTAAGTTAGGTGAGCGTTCAAGTTAGGTTTGGTCCAAAAATAAAATATTTTATGTCATTGTCAATGAAAAAAATATTTCTATTAATATATTCGATTTTTTTTGAAAATCTAATTTCTAAGTGAGTTCAGCCTATTTGGCAAGTTCAGAATATTCACTAACTGGTCAACAATTTTTGAAAAGTTTTATGCTTCTTAAATGAGATTAAACTTAATTCGTATATATGTGCATGTCCTGAATCCAAATATCACCTTGAAAAATGCTTATTGGCTATAGGTTTACAGACATGTAATATCTGATTATTTTGTTATAACGTACATATGTCAGTATATTTTAAACTCTAACCCGTCCTTCTCTCTGCCTTTTTGCTTGATGCTTATAGTGGGCTGCTGTCCAGCAATAGTCTGCAAGCATTCTTGTGCCCCATTTGCCCTGGTACCATTTTCCATGGTTGAAATATCTTGGTGAAACTTTTCACCATGTTCGTCACTAACTGCCTCACAGTTCCCTGGAAAAAGTCTAAATGTGAGGTCCAAAAGGGGTTCTAGTGACATGTTACATCCCATGTTCTTGTAAGCCTTGATGAGGTTTTCCACCAATTCTTCATAGTTGTCTTACCTTCTGTTGCTGCTTCCCAAGCAGCTTTCTCCTCCTCATGAAGGTCTGATTCAAAGTCACCATCTTTAAGAAGCTCTCGAATCTGAGGACCATTGAAGACTCCTCTCTTATCTTAGCGTCGCTCAGTGAGGGAATTTTGATGTTAAATACTTGAATCCCTAACCGGATTTGTCCAAAGCTTTTACAAAGTTTTCATGAGCCCCAGTTTTATGTGTAGTGGTGGTAGCAAAATTTTTGTTTTGGTTCAATGAGAGGCGGATGTTGAACATTTTCATCCCAGACTCCAATGATTGACGAGGTGGCCAGTCTCTCCTGATGTAGTTGCAACCTCTTCAGCAGTCCGGTGTATCCGCCCTGCAAGCCCATCACAAGAGCAATAACCTTTAAGTCACCACAGAGCTGCCATTGATAGTCATCATATTTATTTTCAACATATGCTTTATATTTCATAAGTTTCTTTCATATTTGGGAATAGCCCACAGGAACTGATGGTTTACTATTGCCGTTTGAGAAGACAACTTTCAGACTCGTTTTTGAAAGAATCCCATGAACGGCCCAGTGACTTGTGTTCGTAGTCGATGCCAATTCTTCCATCACACCATTAATATTGTGGGAGGTCACTAAATCACCTGAACTTCTTTTCTGACGGTCACGTTTTTGAAATCTTCACATCAGCTGCTAAAGATTCCACTGGTTGAAGACGAAAAGGGCCCAAGCAACTCTGCCCTTTTTTGGGTAGTTGCAGATCCCAAAACAGTCATGGAGTTCCCTTTGTTATGGATGTTCCTGAAGTGTGTTCATCAAAGTGTGGTCACTGTAATCCAACTGTTATCCTTTCTCTTCTTCCTCCTCACCCTTTCTTCATCGGCTCGAAGGATACCCAAGTTGGTGCATCCGGAACAGGTAAGAAAGTGCAAGGTTTGCAACAAGACTAGTCCCGGGCTAAGGGTATGTCCTACGAGGAGGTTAAGGAAATAGACCTGATGACACTGGATGAGGGGAGATAGGGACGACATGATAACGACATATAAAATAAAAGAGGAATTGACAAGGTGGACAGAGACAGAATGTTCGAGATGGGACACAGCAACAAGGGTCACAGGGATGTTAGGAAGTATTTCTTCAGTCACAGAGTGGTCAAGTAGAATAGTTTGGGAAGCGATGTAGTGGGCGGTTCCATACATAGCTTTAAAGAAGGAGTAGAAAAAAACTCATGACGCAGGGAGAGTGACCCAGTAGCGGCCGCCAGTGAAGGGCGGGGCCAGGGCTATGACTCGACCCCTACAACCACAATAGTTGAGTACAACACCCTCCCAACATGTTGTAAACATAAATTCCCAAACACATTCACGGGATTTCGTATTCCCAACCCACACGTCCAATATGAACATTCACGTGCACATATATGCACCCATTTTGCGTGCACATATGTGCACACATTCGGTGCACATATGTGCACCATTCCGGCCCTATGTGCACACATTCGCACATATGTGCACACATTCTCGTGCACATATGTGCACACTTCAATCACATTTTTGCCTTTCCGACAAGCTTTTAAAATGAATAATTTCTCCCGACAATGAAATAAAATAAGGAAATTTTGGGGTATAACTTTTAATCGAATAAGAATAAATGGGATGGAGAATGTTGTTATATAATATTTTGAAAATATCTTAAATGGAAATATGAAGATATAATGAAGTAATAATTGGAGAAACTTGTCTTGAATAAAGTAAAAAGACACTTATGGAAGGTAAAAATAACCATAAATAATTATTAAACAATTAAAGTCTTTCTCACTTTTATTTTTCATGTCTTTATTTCTCTCACTTTCTCTATAATGAGAAAAACAATTACAAACACCAAAAAAAAAAAAAAAAAAAAAATCTTGTTAATATCTTGAACACTGCTGCTTCATGTTATACTATGTTACTGTACTGTTACCCTATTTTACTGTATTATTCTTGTATGTTCTTCTGAATTGTGTATTACTGTACTGTGTAGTTGTATGTTATTTCTTCTTTCTTGTGAGCTACTGTATTGTTCTTACCAGTTACTGTATTTTCATTGTATGTTACTGTATTATTCTTATGAGTTACTGTATTTTCATTGTATGTTACTGTATTATTCTTATGGTTACTTATTCCTGTATGTTACGTATATTCTATGGTTACTGTATTTTCATTGTATGTTACTGTATTATTCTTATGCGTTACTATTCATTACCTGTATCTTACTGTACTATTCATATGTGTTACTGTAGTTTTCGTGTATGTTACTACGTTATTCATATAATTAACCGTTACTGTATTATTCTGTGTTACTGTAATGTCTTGTCTTACTGTACTGTTCTTCTGTGTATGTACTGGTCTTCTGTGTTGCTGTACTGGTCCTCTGTGTTCTGTACTGCTTCTGTGTACTGACTGGTCTTCTGTGTTACTGTACTGGTCTTCTGTGTACTGTACTGGTCTTCTGTGTTACTGTACTGGTCTTCTGTGTTCTGTACTGTCTTACTGTGTACTACTGGTCTTCTGTGTTACTGTACTGGTCTTCTGTGTTCTGTACTGTGTCTTCTGTGTTTCTGTACTGGTCTTCTGTGTTACTGTACTGGTCTTCTGTGTTACTGTACTGGTCTTCTGTGTTACTGTACTGTCTTCTTGTGTTACTGTACTGTCTTCTGTGTTACTGTACTGGTCTTCTGTGTTCTGTACTGGTCTTCTGTGTTCTGTACTGGTCTTCTGTGTTACTGTACTGGTCTTCTTGTGTGTACTGTTTTCTGTGTTACTGTACTGGTCTTCTGTGTTACTGTACTGGTCTTCTGTGTTGCTTACTGGTCTTCTGTGTTACTGACTGGTCTTCTGTGTTGCTGTACTGGTTTCTTGTTACTGTACTGGTCTTCTGTGTTACTGTACTGAGTCTTCTGTGTTGCTGTACTGGTCTTCTGTGTTACTGTACTGGTCTTCTGTGTTGCTGTACTGGTTTTCTGTGTTACTGTACTGTCTTCTGTGTTCTGTACTGTCTTCTGTGTTCTTACTGGTTTTTTTCTTGTGTTACTGTACTGTTCTTTGTGTTGCTGTACTGGTCTTCTGTGTTCTGTACTGGTCTTTGTGTTCTGTACTGTCTTCTGTGTTACTGTACTGGTCTTCTGTGTTCTGTAACTGTCTTCTGTGTACTGTTCTGTAACTGTTTTCTGTGTTACTGTACTGGTCTTCTGTGTTACTGTACTGGTTTTCTGTGTTACTGTACTGGTCTTCTGTGTTCTGTACTGGTCTTCTGTTACTGTACTGTTGTTCTTTTGTGTACTGGTTCTTCTGTGTTGTGACTGGTCTGTATTGTTTCTTCTGTTACTGTACTGGTCTTCTGTGTTACTGTACTGGTCTTCTGTGTTACTGTACTGGTCTTCTGTGTTACTGTACTGGTTCTTCTGTGTTGACTGTACTGGTCTTCTGTGTTACTGTACTGGTCTTCTGTGTTACTGTACTGGTCTTCTGTGTTGCTGTACTGAGTCTTCTTCTTATGTTCTGTATGGTCTTCTGTGTTACTGTACTGGTCTTCTGTGTTACTGTACTGGTCTTCTGTGTTACTGTACTGGTCTTCTGTGTTCTGTACTGGTCTTCTTGTTCTGTTGACTGTCTTCTGTGTTCTGTACTGGTCTTCTGTGTTACTGTACTGGTCTTCTGTGTTGCTGTACTGGTCTTCTGTGCTTGTCTTCTGTACTGTCTTCTGTGTTGCTTACTGGTCTTCTGTGTTCTGTACTGGTCTTCTGTGTTCTGTACTGGTCTTCTTGTTACTGTACTGGTCTTCTGTGTTGCTGTACTGGTCTTCTGTGTCTGTACTGGTCTTCTGTGTTACTGTACTGGTCTTCTGTGTTACTGTACTGTCTTCTGTGTTACTGTACTGGTCTTCTGTGTTGCTGTACTGGTCTTCTGTGTTCTGTACTGGTCTTCTGTGTTCTGTACTGGTCTTCTGTGTTATTGTACTGGTCTTCTGTGTTACTGTACTGGTCTTCTGTGTTGCTGTACTGGTCTTCTGTGTTGCTGTACTGGTCTTCTGTGTTGCTGTACTGGTCTTCTGTGTTGCTGTACTGGTCTTCTGTGTTGCTGTACTGGTCTTCTGTGTTGCTGTACTGGTCTTCTGTGTTGCTGTACTTGTCTTCTGTGTTGCTGTACTGGTCTTCTGTGTTGCTGTACTGGTCTTCTGTATTGCTGTGTTCTGGTCTTGTGTGTTGCAGCACTGTTATTGCGATTTATTTTTCGTGCGTTATTGTATTGTTCTTCTGTATTGTTGTACTGTTTTGTGTTTTGTGTTTTATTATGCTGCTCTATGTGTTACTATGCTGTTTTATATCTTATTCAATTCTGTATGTTTTTACTGTTTTATATGTCGCAATATTGTTATATTTCTCTATTTATTGTTTTATGTGTTGCAATACTGTCTTATCTACCTGGAGGGTATTCCGGGGGTCAACACCCCCGCGGCCCGGTCCACCACCAGGCCTCCCGGTGGATCAGGGCCTGATCAACCAGGCTGTTACTGCTGGCCGCACGTAGTCCAACGTACGAACCACTGACTGTTCTATGTGTTACTATACTGTTTTATGTAATATTATACTGTTTTATGTGTTGCTATACTGCTTTATGTGTTACTATACTGTTTTATGTGTTACTATACTGTTTTATGTGTTTTTATACTGCTTTATGCGTCACTATACTGTTTATTGTTTTACTATACTGTTTTATGTTACTGTTCTTACATGTTACTGAACTTATATTTTATACTAGTGTACTTATTGTAAGTTACTGTAGTGTTCTTAATTGTAAATTGTCTGTTGACACCGACATATTGTGGTAAAAGTCACTTGTATTCTGAACTGTACTTCAGTGTTCTTTTCCACTGTAATGTTATTGTGTTTTGCTATAGCGATTTTGTGTATGTCTTTACCATTCTTGTATGTTGACATTCTGGCTGTATCCTTCATCCTTTATCCTCAGATAAACTTCCATTAATGAATATCATCTAATGTATAGAGAAGCTTAGGTGGAAATTTCGTGACATTTTGTATTGATTTATAATGGAGTCGTACTAACACTAAAGGCTTAAGTTACAAAAGAATCAATAACAAAAATAAGTACTTGAGAAACAGCGTTGAGTTCCAGGAGGAAGTTGTAAGAGCAATAATTGTTGTGAACGAAATCAAAGCGAAATCTAAACACTTTAAACGTCATATATGTGAGAGTTGTTTGTCTCTGCTTACACAGCAGCGCTTGTTGTACACAAACAACTGAAAGTTACAACACGGGATTGATCATATAAAAGTTGCACCACACAAAACACCTCAGACTAGCACAAGTACCATGATGTACAACTCACTAGCACAAGTACCATGGTGTACAACACACTAGCACAAGTACCATGGTGTACAACACACTAGCACAAGTACATGATGATACAACTCACTAGCACAAGTACCATGATGTACAACACACTAGCACAAGTACCATGATGTACAACTCACTAGCACAAGTACCATGATGTACAACTCACTAGCACAAGTACCATGATGTACAACTCACTAGCACAAGTACCATGGTGTACAACTCACTAGCACAAGTACCATGATGTACAACTCACTAGCACAAGTACCATGATGTACAACTCACTAGCACAAGTACCATGATGTACAACTCACTAGCACAAGTACCATGATGTACAACTCACTAGCACAAGTACCATGATGTACAACTCACTAGCACAAGTACCATGATGTACAACTCACTAGCACAAGTACCATGTGTACAACTCACTAGCACAAGTACCATGATGTACAACTCACTAGCACAAGTACCATGATGTACAACTCACTAGCACAAGTACCATGATGTACAACTCACTAGCACAAGTACCATGGTGTACATGTACAACCCACTAGCACAAGTACCATGATGTACAACTCATTAGCACAAGTACCATGGTGTACAACTCACTAGCACAAGTACCATGATGTACAACACACTAGCACAAGTACCATGATGTACAACTCACTAGCACAAGTACCATGATGTACAACTCACTAGAACAAGTACCATGATGTACAACTCCCTAGCACAAGTACCATTGTGTACAACTCACTAGCACAAGTACCATGATGTACAACTAACTAGCACATGTACCATGGTGTACAACCACTAGCACAAGTACCATGGTGTACAACTCACTAGCACAAGTACCTGGTGTACAACTCACTAGCACAAGTACCATGATGTACAACTCCTAGCACAAGTACCATGGTGTACAACTCACTAGCACAAGTACCATGATGTACAACTCACTAGCACAAGTACCATTACAGTAACACAGAAGAGGTATACACGAAAAGTACAGAAACAAGAAGTACAGTAACCAGAATAGTCAAGGAAGCCCAAATTACATTAACACAGAAGACCAGTACATCAATAAAACCAAATTACATCAACACAGAAACCAAATTCTTTTTAAAGCGATTCCCTGAAGACCAGTACATCAACACAAAAAACCAGTCATTAACACAGAAAACCATCCAGTAACACAGAAGAAGCCCAAGTAACACAGAAAACCCAACCCCCTTCGAAACGGTCAGCAACACTGAGAAATCTACAGCAACACAGAAAGCCCAAATTCAGCAGCACAGAAGACCAGTACAGCAACACAAAGCCCAAATTCCCCAGCAACACAGAAGACAAGTGCCATAAGAAAAATTAAAAGTAACACAGAAGACAAACACAGCAACACAGAAAACCAGTATAGTAACACAGAGACAAATCCCGCCGAAGACCAAGTACAGTAACACAAAAAGACCAGTACAGCAACACAGAAGACCAGTACAGTAACAAAGAGACCAGTACAGCAACACAGAAGCCCAAATTCCCAGTAACACAGAAGACCAGTACAGCAACACAGAAAACCAGTAAAACTAACACAGAAGACCAGTTCAGTAACACAGAAGACCAGTAGAGAACCCACAGAAGACCAGTACAGTAACACAGGAAGACCAGTACAGCAACACAGAAAACCAGTACAGCAACACAGAAGGCCAGTACAGTAACACGAAGACCAGTACTACAGCAACACAGAAGACCAGTACAGCAACACAGAAGACCAGTACAGTAACACAGAAGACCAGTACAGTAGCACAGAAGACCAGTACAGTAACACAGAAGACCAGTACAGTAACACAGAAAGACCAGTACAGTAACACAGAAGAACCCAGTGGAAGAAATTCAACGAAGGGACCATTGGTAGCACAAAAGACCAGTACAGTAATTTGAAGACCAGTACAGTAACACAGAAGACCAGTACAGTAACACAGAAAATTAATTTAGCACAAAAGATTTTTTCATTTTCCACAGAAACCATTCCATTGCCAATAAACAGACAGCAACTACAGAGGAATACAGTCCAGAAGACCAGTACAGTAACAAAAGAAGCCCAAATTACAGTAACACAGAGACAATGTCAACGAAGACCATCAGCACGGGGACCAGTCAGCAAAAAGAGACCAAACGTGCCAAAAAGAACAGTACAGTAAGACAGTGTTGGCACATTGGTCTGCCACGAATAATACAGAAACGGTTAATTATTTTGAATAACGTAACATCAAAAAAATAAAGTGAACACATGGAATAGTACAGTAAATACAGTGAATAAGAAAGCATAAGAAAAATTTGCAACATACAATAAAAATTTAATTAACTCATAAGAATAAAAAAGTAACCCTACAATGAAAAAACAGTAACTGGTAAAAACAATACGTGGCTCACAAGAAAGAAGAAATAACCTTTTTAAAATAAAATACATTTAAAACACAATTCAGAAGAACATACAAAAAATAATACAGTAAAATGGGTAACAGTACAGTAACATAAATATAACATGAAGCAGCGTGACAAGATAATAATAAGTTTTTTTTTTTTTTTTTTTTTTTGGTTTTTTGTAATTGTTTTTCTCATTATAGAGAAAGTGAAAAATAAAGACATGAAAAATACAAAGTGAAAAGACTTTAATTGTTTAATAATTACCGGTTTACTTTTTAATTCCAAAAGTGTCTTTTTACTTTATTCAAGACAAGTTTCTCTAAATTTAAACCTTCATTATATCTTCATATTTCTCATTTAAGACATTTCAAAATATTATATAACATTATTCTCCATCCCGTTTATTCTTTTTTTCGTTAAGTTATACTAAAGGGAAAATTTCCTTATTTTCCTTCATTGTCTGGGGAAATATTTCATTTTGGCTGTGGAAGGAAATTTTAATATGTACGCAGATTTGCACATCATGCTGAGTGGAACAGAAGGGTTAGAATGCGGAAATCTGTGGCTGTTTTGGGGTTTATTTTAAAATACATTGTTGTGTGTGTGTGTGTGTACTCCCCCTAGTTGGATTGCAGGGGTCGAGTCAAGCTCCTGGCCCCTGACCTTTTGGGCCGGCCGCTACTGGTCCTCCCCCCTTGCCGAGCTTTATAAACCTTTTTTAAAAAACTATTTTGGAGCCTGCCTCGCTATCCCCTTTCCCCAAAATTTCCACTTCCCGACCAATCTATGACTGAAGAAATACTTCCTAACATCCCAGTAGTTCATCTGAGTTTTCCCTTCCAACTGTGTCCCCTTGTTGCTGTGTCCCATCCCGACATTCCTGTCTTTGTCCACCTTGCCCCAATTCCTCTCATTATTTTAATTCCAATCTTGTCCTATCTCTCCCTTTTCCCCCCAAAGTGTCATCAGGTCTATTTCCCTTAACCTCCCCTCTTAGGACTTCCCCTTAGCTCAGGACTAGTCTTTTGAAAACCTTTGCACTTTCTACCTTTTCCCTGATGCCCAGTGTCTGCTTCAGGTCAGATGACAGTCCCTGGATTCATTGACGAACGATAAACACACTCCTCAGGACCATCTTTTTTCGGGGAACTCCATGACCTTTCAGCATTCCTACCAAAAAAGGCGAGCTCGGGGCTCCTCGTCTTCAAAAAGTGGAATCTCCAACGGCACAAATTGAAGATTTCAAAATTTCGGGGCCTTCAGTAGAGTTCGGGGGATTTGGGGACCTCTTACAAATTTGGTCTGATGGAAAGCGCTGGCATCGACCAAGGGAAAACAGTCAATGGAGGCTGTTCATAGTTCATCAAAAAAGTCTGAAAGGTTGTACAATTTTATGTTAAGTGGGTTAAAAATTGATCTTTGTTCCCCCCTGTGTTGTACTTAGGTTTTATAATAGTGTTGCTTCTTTCCCCCTGTCTCCCAGATACAACAAGTGTTGCTACACCCGCCCCCTGTCTCCCAGATCAACAAGTGTTGCCACTGCACTCTCTCCCAGGGCCCCCAGTGTTTTTTAACACCACACCCCCCAGGTATAACTAGTGTTGCTACACCCCGCACCCTTCTCAAAGGTGTAACTAGTGTGCTACAGTACCACATGTCTCCCAAGGAAACTTGTGTTGCTACAGGTACCCCCTGTCTCCCAGGGTATAACTAGTGTTGCTTTCAGTTTCACCTGTCTCCAGGTATAACTAGTGTTGCTTTTAAATTTCCTGTCTCCCCGGTTTAACTTAGTGTTTACAGTCCACCTGTCCCCAGGTATAACTAGGTTTCTACAGTACCACTGCTCCCAGGAATAACTAGTGTTCTAAGACCCCCTGTCTCCCAGGTTATGGCTTTGGGGGTTGCTACACTGCAACCTGTCTCCCCGGTATAACTAGTTTTGCTTTTTTGGGGCCACCTGTCTCCCAGGGTTTTAACTAGTGTTTCTACAGTGCCACCTGTCTCCAGATACAACCAGTGTTGCTACCTCCACCTGTCTCCCAGGGTTAACTAATTTTTACAGTACCACCTGTTTCCCCGGTAAACTAGTGTTGCTACAGTCCACCTTTACCAAAGGGTCTAAATGTTGCTACAGTGCCACCTGTCTCCCAGGTATAACTAGTGTTGCTCGGGACCCCTGTCTCCCAGATCAAAATGTTGCTACACTCCACCTGTCTCCAGGTATAACCCAGTGTTGCTACAATTTTCCACCTGTCTCCCAGGTATAACTGTTTGCTAATTTGACCTGTCTCAAGGTGTAACTAGTGTTGCTCAGTCCACTGTCTCCCCAGGTATAACTAGTGTTGCACAATTAAACCCCGTCTCCCAGATACAACCAGTGTTTTCTACACTACCAACTGTCTCCCCGGTATAACTAGTGTTGCTACAGTACCACCTTCTCCCAGGTATAACTAGTGTTGCTACGTACCACTTTTCCAGGTATAACGTGTTGCTACACTACCACCTGTTCCCAGGTTTTAACTAGTATTGCTGTACCCCTGTCTCCCAGGATTAATGTGTTGCTACAGTACCACCCTGTCTCCCAGGTATGCTAGTGTTGCTAAACTTCTCCCCCGGTATCTAGTGTTGCTCGGGGCCACCTGTCTCCCGGGGAAAAACTAGTGTTGCTACAGTACCACTGTCTCCCAGGTATAACTAGTGTTGCTACAGTATCCACCTCTCCCAGGTTTCAGTGTTGCTAAAAAAGTACCCCCTGTCTCCCAGGTATAACTAGTGTTGCTGTACCACCTGTCTCCCAGGTATACTAGTGTTGCCCGATTTCCCCCTGTCCCCAGGTTTTAACTGGTGTTACTACAGTACCACCTGTCTCCCAGGAATAACTAGTGTTGCCCAATAACCCTTTTCCCCGGTATAACTAGTGTTGCTGCCCAACCTGTCTCCCAGGTTCTTTGTTGCTACAGTTCCACCTGTCTCCCAGGTTAACCCAGTGTTTCTACAGTCCACCTGTCCTTTCCCCGATACAAGCGGGGTTGCTACACTGCCACCCGTCTCCCAGGTGTAATTTGTGTTGTTCTGGGACCACCTGTCTCCCAGGGGGTTTCTAAATGTTGCTACAGTACCACCTGTCCCAAGGTGTAACTAGTGTTTCTACAGTACCACCTGTCTCCAGGTATAATAAATGTTCCACAGTACCCCCTGTCTCCCCCGATCCACCAGTGTTTTCTACGCCTGCCACCTTTTCTCGGTATAACTAAGTGTTGCCCTGTTCCACCTGTCTCCCAGGTATAACTAGTGTTGCTACAGTACGACCTGTCTCAAGGGTAACCCAGTGTTGCTACATGTACACCCCCGTCTCCCAGATTTTAACTAATTTGTACAATTACACCCTGTCTCCCAATACAACCAGTGTTGCTACACTACCAACTGTCTAGGTATCAAATGTTGCTACAGTCCACCTGTCTCCCAGGTTTTCTAGTGTTGCTGGTACCCTGTCTCCCAGGTTTTTTGTGTTCTTCCCCACCCCCCTTCTCCCAGGTATAACTAGTGTTTCTACAGTACCACCTGTTCTCCCAGGGGGTTAACTAGTGTTTCCAGTCCACCTGTCTCCCAGGTATTTTCTGGGGTTGCTACGGGGCCACCTGTCTCCCCGGTTAAATAGTGTTGCTACAGTCCACCTTCTCCCCCGGAAAAACTAAAATTTTGTAATTTTCCCCCTGTCCCCAATTAACTGGGGTTGCTTCGGTACCCCCTGTCTCCCCGGTATAACAGTGTTTCCCAATTTCCCCGTCTCCCGGTTTTAACTAGTGTTGCTACATAAAATGGGTATAACTAGTGTTGCTACAGGCAAACCCGTCTCCCAAAGGGATAACTAAGGGGTTGCTGCAACCCCCTGTCTCCCAGGGGTTTAAATAATTTTCTACAATTTTCCCCCTGTCCCCAGGTATAACTGGGGGTTGCTCATTTCCCCCCTTCTCCCAAATTTTAAAAAAAGTGTTGCTCAGGGGAACCCTGTCCCCCGGGGAAAATAAATTTTCTCAATCCCCCTGTCTCCCCGGTATAACGTGTTGCTCATACCACCTGTCTCCCAGGTATAACTAAATTTGCTACAGTTTCCCCTGTCCCCAGGTATAACTAGTGTTGCTACAGTACCTTCTCCCAGGTATAACTAGTGTTGCTACAGTACCACCTGCTTGGACTTAATTGCAACCACAGGAAGACACTTTGAGTGTCAAAGTAATAAATAATAAAAAGGGAATTTAAATCACTAAACGTAGTTTACTAATATTGTTATGCATATCAACGTTGTCTTTGTATTCTTGATATTATTTTTTTTATAAAAGCGGATATTTGTTTTCTATTTTTTTCTAAGTTTCCTTGTTGTATTTGGGAAACCGGGGGGTTTGCCGGGGACATCCGGGTCTTCTCCATGGTGACCCGGGGGCCCCAAGTTTTATAACATTTTGATGTCTAATTTTTACTATGTATGGGCCTAACACATCTGCATATAACCCCGTGATCTTTATACCTCTTATAGCATTTGCAAAAGGGTTTTTTATAGTCCTCCTTTAGCTATTTCTTTATTCAACAGTTTCTCCTAAAAACTTTCAAATTTTAATTTTAGGGTTTTTAATAAATTCAAATTGCTTTCCAGTTATTATGTTGAATCACCAGCAGCAACAACAACAACACCAACACCCGCAACAACACCACCGCAGCAACAACAACAACAAACAACAACAACAACAACAACAACACCAACACCCGCAGCAAAAAACAACAACCCAGCACACAGCAACAACAACACCCGCAGCAACAGAAAACAACAAAACCCCGCAAACAACAACAACAGTGCCCCAAACAACAACACCCACAACGAACAACAACAACAAACAGCAGCAACAACAACAAAAAACACCCGCAGCAAGGGAGAACAACAACAACAACAGCAGCAGCAACAACAACAAACAACAAAAGCAGACAACAACAACCACGAAGAACAACAACAACAAAACAACAACAACAACAACAACAGCAGCAGAACAACAACAACACCCCAAAAAGCGCAAAACAACAACATAAAAACCCAAAAAAAACAACACCAGCAGCAACAACCCGAGCAGCAACAACAACCCAAGCTAGCACAACAAACCCCGCAGCAACAACAAAAACAAACAGGGGAACAACACAACAAACCCAACAACAACAACACCAAACCCCCAAACAACAACAAACCCCGCGGCAACAAAACAAAGCAGAGCAGCAAAAAAAAACAGCAACAACAACAACACAGCAACAACACCCGCAGCAGCAACAACAACACCCAAAACAGCAACAACACCCCAACAAAACACCCGCGGGACAACAACAACAACGGTAAAACAGCAACCCCAAAAACACCAGCAAACAGCAACAACAACAACAACAGCAGCAGCGAACCAACAACAACAACAGCAGCAACAACAACAAAACAAAAAACAACACAGCAGCAAAACAACAACAGCAGCAACAAAAACCCAAAAACAACAACAAAAAAACAACAACAACAACAAAAACCGCGAACAACACCGCAGAGCAACAACAACACCCGCGTAGCAACCCACCAGCACCAAAACACCAACACCCGCGAAACCCCCCAACAACAAAGGAGCACCAACAACAACAACACCAGAACAAAAACACCCAAAAAGCAACACCCGCAAAAAAAACGCCAACAACAACAAACCCAACCGCAAACAACACCGCAGCAGCCAACCAAAAAAAGGGGAAAGGGAACAACAACAAAGCAGCAGCAACAACCACCCGCAGCAGCAACAACACCCCGGGAAAAACAAAACACCCGCACACAAAACACCAGCACAACAAAAGCAACAACAACAACCAGAGCAAAAAACAACAAACCCCCAGAGCAACAACAACAACAAACCCGCGAAACAACAACAAAACAACAACCCAACAACACCCGCAGAGCAGCAACAACAACAAAAAAAGCAGCAACAACAAACAGCAACACCAACAACCCGCGGCCCAACAACAACAACAACAACAACAACACCGCAGCAGAAAACAACAACAAAAGCACAGCAACAACAACAAACCAGCAGAGCAGCAAAAAAAAACAACAGCAGCGCAGCAACCCAAAAACAACAACAACACCCAAAAAAACAACAAACAACAACACCACGCACAAACAAAAAAGCTTTCCAAAACAACAAAACAGCAGCGGGGAACAACAACAAAAAAAAACCCAACAAGAAGCCCCAACAACAATCCAGCAGGCAGCAAAAAACAACAACAACAACAAACCCCGCGCAACAACAACAACAACACCAGGAGAAAAAAAAAAAAAAAAAAAAGGGAGCAACAAAAACCCAAAAACCGCGCAAAAAAAAAAAAACCCCCCGCGAAAAAAAAAAAAAACAACCAAAAAGCGCAGCCAACAACAACACCGCAGCCAACAACAAACACCCGGGAGAAAAAAAAATCACGCAAAAAAGCACACAACAACAACAGAAAGGACACACCAGCACAGCAACAACAACAAAAACCCGCAACAACAACAACAAAAAGCGAAGAAAAAAAAATAGCAGTAAAAAAAATGAACACAGCAACACAACAACAACAAACAACCAAAAAGGGGAAGCAACAACAAAAACAGCGCGCGGGGCCGCAACAACAAAAAAACAGCCCGCAAGCAGACAACAAAAACAACCGAAACAACAGCGCAGTAGGGCACAACAACAGCAGCAGCAACAACAACGAGAAAAGGGGGCACCAACAAAACAGCGCAACAGCAGCACAACAACAACAACACGCAGTAGCAACCCCAACGCAAAAAACCCCGCAGGAACATCACAACAGCAGCGCAACCAAAGGGGAAAAGCAGCAAAGCAACAACAAAAACAACAAAACAGGGGGACAACAAAAAACACAGCAACAGCAACAGCAACAACAAAAAAAACAGCAGCAAAAAAAAGAGTAAAACAACAAAGCAGCATAAAACAACAGAACAGCAGCAGCCCCCCCAACAACAACAGCAGGGGAGGGACGACCAGTGTGGACAGTGTGAGGGACGCCAAAGCTGGATTGTAGGGGCGACCAGGGCTGACTTAGTGTGAGGGACACCAGTGTGCTGATTAGTTGAGGACGACCATGTGCTACTTGGGGAGGACGACCAGTGTGACTTAGTGTGAGGACGACCATGTGCTGACTTAGTTGAGACGACCATGTGCTACTTAGTTGAGGGGCGACCATGTGCTGACTTAGTGTGGACGACCAGTGCCTGACATGGAGGGACGCCCTGTGCTGACTTAGTGTAGGGGCGACCCTGTGCTGACTTAGTGTGAGGGACGACCATTGGGATTTGGGGGAGGGAATTTAATTAAAAAAGGGGTGACTTGGTGAGGGGCCCATGTGCTGACTTAGTGTAGGACGACCATGTGCTGACTTATGTAGGGACGACCATGTGCTGACTTATGTGAGGAGACCCATTTGCTGACTTAGGGGAGGGCGACCATGTGCGACGTGTGGGACAATGTGTCAGTGTGGAGACCCAGGGGTGGCTTTGTGGGGGACACCATGTGGACTTTAGGACGACCAGGGGTGACTTGGTGAAGGGGCGACCCTGTGCTGACTTAGTGAGGGGCGACCAGTGTGCTGACTTGTGTGAGGGGCGACCAGGGGCTGACTTGGTGAGGAACCCGTGTGCTGACTTAGTGGAGGGGGAACCCGGTGCTGACTTTTGGGGGGACCATTTGCTGACTTAGTGTAAGGACGACCATTGCTGACTTGGTGAGGACGACCATTTGCTGACTTAGTGTGGAGCACCATGTGCTGACTTAGTGTGAGGGGGAAACCCGGGGTGACTTAGTGTGAGGGCGACCATGTGCTGACAGGGGAGGGGCGACCAGTGTGCTGACTTAGTTAAAGACCTTCTACTTAGGGGGGAGCCATGGTGATTGGGAACGAAGGGGAAGTGGGGACGAAAGGCTCATTTAGGAGAAGGTGCTGGGGTTTGGGGGGGGAGAAGGTGGCTTTTAGGGCCCAGTGGTGAAAGGGGGAAGGACGACCAGTGGGAAGTGGAGGCACCTGGGACTTAGGGGAGGGGGAAAGGGGCTGACTTAGGGGAGGAGAAGGTGCTGACTTAGGGGAGGGAGAAGGTGCTGACTTAGAAGTTGAAATTTCCCCCTTTTAGGGGGGGGACTGGGGTCAGTGAGGAATGAAGGGGACTGAGGCTCAGTGAAGAGGAGGTGACTGAGGCTCTAGTGAAGAGTGAGGTGACTGACCTAGTGAAGGTGAGGTGACTTAGCTCTAGTGAAGAGTGAGGGACTGAGGCTCGTGAGGAAGTAAGGTGACTGGGCCTGTAAAGTGAGGTGACTGAGGCTCCAAGGAAGTGAAGGTGACTGAGGCTCAGGGGGAAGTGAAGGTGACTGAGGGTCATGGGGAAATGAAGGTGACTGAGGCTCTAGTGAGGAAATGAGGTGACTGAGGCTCTAGTAGAAATGAAGTGACTGGGCTCATGAAGAGTGAGGTGCTGAGGCTCTAGGAGGAAATGAAGGTGACTGAGGCTCTAGTGAGAATGGAGGTGATTTGGGGGTCTAGTGGGGAATGAAGGGGATGAGGTTAGTGAGGGGAAATGAAGGTGACTGAGGCTCTAGTGAGGAAATGAAGGTGATGAGGTCAGGAAAGGGTGGTGACCAAAACTTGTGAGGGAAAGGAAAGGGACTGAGGCTCTAGTGAGGGGAAATGAAGGTGACAAGGTCTGGAAAGGAGGTGACTGGGCTCTAGTAGGAAGTGAAGGTGACTAGGCTCTAGTGAAAAGGAATGGGATTGAGGCTTAGGAGGAAGTGAAGGGGACTGAGGTCAGGAGGAAATGAAGGTATGAGGCCAGTGGAAAGAAGGGATGAGGCTCTGTGGGGAGGGACTGAAGGCTCTAGTGAGGAAGGAAGGTGACTGGGGCTCTGTGAGGAAAAGGTGACTAGGGTCTAGTAGGGGAAAAAAAGGTGACTGAGGCCGGGGAAAAGGAGGTGACTGAGGCTCTAGGAGGAAGGAAGGTATGAAATTGTGAGAGTGATTGGACTGAGGCTCGTGGGGAAATGAAAGGGGACTGAGGCTCATGAGGAAGTGAAGGTGACAGGCTCTATGAGGAAGTGAAGGAACTGAGGTCAGTAGGGAAATGAAGGTGACGAGGCTCAGTGAGGGAAGGGGAAAGGGGACTGAAACCCCAGGGGAAGTGAAGGTGACTGAGGCTCTAGTGAAAGGGAAAGGTGACTGAGGCTCTAGTGAGGAAAATGAAGGTGACTGAGGCTCTATGAGGAATGAAGGTGACTGAGGCCCTGAGGGAAATGAATTGACTGAGGCTCTATGAGGTGGGGGACTGAGGCCTAGTGAAATAAAAGGGGACTGAGCTCAGTGAGGGGAAAAGGGGGGTATAAGGCTCGTGAGGGGTGAAGGTGACGAGGCTCTAGTGAGAAGTTAAGGGGGACTGAGGCCCCAGTGAGGGGAAATGAAGGTGGAGGCTCAGGAGGGAAGAATGGATGAGGTCAGTGAGGAAGTGAAGGGACTGACCCAGTGAGAAGAAGGTGACTGAGCCTGGAGGAAGTGAATACAAGGCCTGTGAGGAATTGAAGGGACTGAGGCCAGTGAGAAAATTAAGGTGACTGAGGCCTAGTGAGGAATGAAGTGACTGAGGTCAGTGAGGAAATGAAGGTACTGGGGCCTGGGAGGAAAAATAAGGGACTGAGGCTCAGTGAGGAAGTGAAGGTGACTGAGGTCTGGGGGAAAGTGAAAAAATTGGGGGCAGTGGGAGGAATCTGAGGGTTGGAGGAATGAGGGGGCTAACTCTTAAAAAGTGAAGGGGACTAACTCCAAAATAAGGGAGGGCTCAAAATAGAAATTAAGGGGGGCGGGGGCTCTAGTGAGGAAGTAGGTGACTGAGGGTCTAAAAGTGAATGTACTGGGCTCTAGTAGGGTAAAGGGGACGACTCTAGTAAAAGTTTTAAATACACTTAAAAGTGAATATAGGCCGTGAGGGAATGAAGGTGCTAGGTCTGTGGGAAATAAAGGGGACGAACTCCTGTGGGGTAAAAGGGGACTTCATAATTAAAGTGTGAGGCTCTAAGAAAAAAGGGGGTTGGGTTGTAAAATAATAAAAATCCCTGTAAAGTAAAAGGTGCACTCAGTGAGAAAATGAAGGGGATATTTAAAAAGGAAAGGGACGAGGTCTAAGGGAAATGAAGGTGACTGGGGTAGTAGGGAATAAGGTGCTGAAAATCCCCTAGGAAGTAATACAGGCCCCATGAGGGAAGTGAAGGTGACTGACTGTTGGGGGAGGGGAATGCTTTTATAAAGGAAAAACTCTGGGGAAAAAAAGGTATGAGGCCAGAGGTGAAATGACAGACTCCATAAAAGATGACTATCATAAAGGGGGGACTGGAAAATCTGTGAAATAAGGTACGAAATTTTTGAGGGAATAAAAGGGGACCGGGCTCAGTGAGAATAAGGTGACAGACTCCCAAATGAAATTTTTGGGAAAAACTCTAGGAGGGAATAATCTAGGTCCAAAAAGAAATGAAAGGTAATGAAATTTCTAAAAAATATTTGAGAGTGGTCCCTAAAAATGGCCACTGATCCAGTGGTTTTTCCCTTCATTTATTGTAGCCAGCCAGTGGGTTACGCCACTTCAGTGGTTTTGAGCCCGCTGGTCCTGGGTTATTGTAACTGGTCCCCTGGGTTTTTGTAGCCAGCTTCCAGTGGGTTTTTTCCACGGTTCCCCGTGGGTTTTTTCCAGCTTATGGGAAAACCCTTTTCCCGGGGCTTAAAGTCCCCCTTTTTAAACCCCTCCCACCCCAACGAGGTGACTGTTAGTGAAGACACTATGTTTGAAACTTGATCAATTTCATTACAGGAAGAGATTCACAACAGTAAGTTGTGCCAGAAATAGAAGTAGTGGGAAGTCAGTTTTGTGAAGCCTGGGACACTTGGCTTCTGGGATGTGTTTCCAAAAGTCAGTTAGAGATGAACTTTTATGTACTAACTTCAAACCCACATCTTCCTGCAACTCAGTAAGCTCTTTTCTATTGAAGCAACATGCGAGGCAGAAGTTGCAACAACAGGACATCCATCGTTGATGACATCAATCACTAAAGATGCAACAAAGGACATCCATCGTTGATGACATCAATCACTGAAGCAGTGCAACAACAGGACATCCATCGTTGATGACATCAATCAACTAAAGATGCAACAACTAAGACATCCATTCGTTGATGACATCAATCACTAAGATGCAACAACAGGACATCCATCGTTGATGACATCAATCACTAAAGGTGCAACAACAGGACATCCATCGTTGATGACATCAATCACTAAAGGTGCAACAACAGGACATCCATCGTTGATGACATCAATCACTAAAGGTGCAACAACAGGACATCCATCGTTGATGACATCAATCACTAAAGGTGCAACAACAGGACATCCATCGTTGATGACATCAATCACTAAAGGTGCAACAACAGGACATCCATCGTTGATGACATCAATCACTAAAGGATTCACAAAAAAAATGAAAACATGGCTTTAACCTATTCTCAAAACCATTATAAAGTGTTTCTAAGATGATGCATTACGTCTGTAAACAACATCAGATTCTGTACACATTCGTCATCTTCTAGTTGTGGGTATTTCATTTTCTTTTCTTTCATAAAATCAATTATTGGTTCAACAAGAGTAACAAACTTATTCAACAGATTGATAGTTGACAGTCATCTTACAATACAGTAGAATGAAAATTCACTTGACGTTTCTTCAGGCTCCAGCTCCTTGACTCACGAAATCGAAATGACACGATTGCAAACAAACCATACCACGGGTGGGGTTCGAACCCGCGGTCAGAGAGTCTCAAACTCCAGACCGTCGCGTAAGCCAGTGGCTTACGCAACGGTCTGGAGTTTTGAGACTCTCTGACCGCGGTTCGAACCCCACCCGTGGTATGTTTTTTTTCCAGCTCCTTAATAAAATTCCTAAATTCACGGTGTGTTCTCGCTCTCGTCCAAATGAAATTAACAATTTTTAAAACTCAATTTATGACATTGTTGAACTTGAAGTGTTTACTTACTAAATGTTCAAGGTGGATGATACATTGTATACAGATACATTGAGGATAGTTGAGATCATGTGTCACTTGCCATGTATTTTGATCTAGCACAGCTGGTGCTCCGCCTGTTGCAATACTAACAAGTTTATATAATGGAAGTTGAGCGTTTAATAAAGCTTTGTTAAGTGTATTTTGATGTTAATCCTTTTGTGGTTTCCTTTATACTTATCAGGTCTGAGAATTCTTCTTTTACTTTTCCATCGTTTGTAACATAGCGAACAAATATATCTGACTGAGAGTTATGTTGAATGTGTGTAGAGTCATCCAGTGCTGTGCTGACAGCAACGCAGCTTTCAGATCACTCTGCAGTGAACCTACGATTGTAGAACTAATTTCAGAAATGCGTCTCTCAGTAGTGCGGTGGGAGATAGGAATTTGTTCTATCAAACTATCAGTCTCTGATTGATAGATCCATCTACATTATCTATAATCTCTGATTGATAGATAAAGTACTGGTAGACTTTATGAATTCCCGACGGGTAAATACAGTCCAGGTAGACTTTATTAATCTCTGATAGACTGATAAAATCCTGATGGAGGAAACGTCTTGTCAGTAAACACCAGACTTCACTTATTGTCTTATTCACACATGTCGGTATATTTTACCACTGATTTACATTGATGTGCGCATATGTGTGGTACAGAGAATTGAATGTGTTGGTGTATGTGAAGGTTGTATATGTGGAGATACGTAAATGTGGTTGAAAAAATGTGGTTTGTACTCCAGTGGATCTTTTCATAATTTGAAAATTCAACGTATAAATGATAAATAAGAAAACTGATTAACACGTACAGCTTTTTTCACGAAGGTAGACAAATAGATAAACACACGGACACTCATCTACCTACAATAAAACATTCACAAACACACTTACTCAATTATATAACTGAGAAAATGTATTTACCATAGGTAAATATTGCAAGATAAATAGAAGTCCAAAATTTTCTATAATTAGCCTCTCCTGGGTGGTTGAGCTGTGTGGCAGCTTGGTCTCGTCTAGCTGGTGTACGGTCGTGGCTGTCTTGGTGGGTGTAATTACTGGAGGTGACACACAGAAAACTGCGTCCAGGGGTGGCACCGCTGACTCTGAGGAAGTGGGGAAGGGAGTCCACCTGAGGTGACACAAGTGGACTTCTGGAGACGCTGATCCGGGGAAGGCACCGCCGACCTTAGGTAAGTGTGGAAGGGGATACATCCGGGAGCGAACCGATGGATTCCTGGATACATGAACCTCGGGAAGGTTGATGTTGAGTCTGACCTTGGGTAAGTGGGAAAGGGGAGACATCCGGGAGCGAACGGATGGATTCCTGGATACATGAACCTCGGGAAGGCATGAATACTAGCAGTTGAGGCTGACCTTGGGTAAGTGGGGAAGGGGAGACATCCGGCGGTAGACGGATGGATTCTTGGACACATGAACCTGGGGATGGCAAGAATACCGCTGACTCTGAGGAAGTGGGGAAGGGAGTCCACCTGAGGTGACACAAAGTGGACTCCTAGAGACACTGATCCGGGGAAGGCACCGCTGACCTTAGGTAAGTGGGGAAGGGGAGACATCCGGGAGCGAACGGATGGATTCCTGGATACATGAGCTTGGGAAAAGCAAGAATACAGGTTGGTGGGGCTGACCTTGGGGAAGTGAGGAAGGGAAAACGTCTGGCGGCGGACGGATGGATTCCTGGATACATGAATCTGGGGAAGGTTGAGGCTGGAGAGCAGAGAGGAGAGGCTGACCTGGGAAGTGAGGAAGGAGACATCCGGGGCCCGGATGATTCCTGGACACATGAACCTGGGAAGGCGAGGGGTGGACCTTAAGACGAACCACTGGCCTCCACGTGGCAAGGTCTGGTAACTCAGAGATAACTCTGAGGCTGACAGTGGTCGCAAATAATAATTTTATTTTTAATCTGGATTAATGTTATAAGTTATGTGTAATATAAGTACACACACACCACACACACGCACACACACACACACACAACAACACACACAACACCACACACACACAAAACACACACACACCACACACACACACACACACACACAAACACACACAACCCCACATGGTGGCAGCGCAACATGCTTCACGCACGGAGGGCCCGGGTTCAACCGGGGCCGAAACATTCAAGTGTTCTACACACACACACACACACACACACACACACACAACACACCTACAACACAGGCCTAGACAAACATGGTAACAACTAACACACACACACACAAACACACACACACAAACACACACACACACACACACACACACACACACACACTGGTGGTCTAGTGGTAAAGCTCTCGCTTCACGCACGGAGGGCCGGGTTCAATTCCCGGTGGGGCAGAAACATTTCGAAGTGTTTCCTAGACAAACGACACACACACAACACTACAAATCACATGACAACAAAGTTGTCTAAGTGATGCTAGCCTGTACACTAACAAAGAAGGCATACACACAAGCAGGCATACACACAGAAGCAGTCATACTCACACACACACACACTCAGACACGCACACTAAAGCAGGCACACACAAACACACACACACACATACGCACACAAACACACACACAAACACCTCCGGGAGGTTGTGAATGGCAATAATTGCAGGAGGTTGTGAGTGTGTGAGCACCAGGAGATGGTGAGCATATCAACTACAATAAACAATAGCTCTTATAATGAGAATGCCAGACTATATGAATATTAAATAAATAAGAATAATAATTTTACAACATATACACTTGAGAGTTGTGTCTCTCAGCATATATATGAAGTATTTACTCTAATCTCGAATTTAGAGATTAACATTATACACATCACAACACAACGATGGTGGTGAAAAAACACATAACAGTAGAGAGGAACTTTCACCTGTGAAACAAACTTCTTCATTCAATACTTACCTTCTACAATTGTGTCTTTTTCATTACTTTGTACCATATGTCTCTGCAACATAGTGCACCACAACATTCAGTTTGCAATATATGTTAACATTGATACATCACAGTACATAACAACAGTATGGGAGGCACCAACACACAGTGGTACTGGCCAGGTTGTGGCAGCCACATCACAGTACATAACAACAGTATGGGAGACACCAGCACACAGTGGTACTGGCCAGGTTGTGGCAGCCACATCACAGTACATAACAACAGTATGGGAGACATTAACACACAGTGGTACTGGCCAGGTTGTGGCAGCCACATCACAGTACATAACAACAGTATGGGAGACATTAACACACAGTGGTACTGGCCAGGTTGTGGCAGCCACATCACAGTACATAACAACAGTATGGGAGACATTAACACACAGTGGTACTGGCCAGGTTGTGGCAGCCACATCACAGTACATAACAACAGTATGGGAGGCACCAGCACACAGTGGTACTGGCCAGGTTGTGGCAGCCACATCACAGTACATAACATCAGTATGGGAGCACCAGCACACAGTGGTACTGGCCAGGTTGTGGCAGCCACATCACAGTACATAACAACAGTATGGGAGGCACCAGCACACAGTGGTACTGGCCAGGTTGTGGCAGCCACATCACAGTACATAACAACAGTATGGGAGGCACCAGCACACAGTGGTACTGGCCAGGTTGTGGCAGCCACATCACAGTACATAACAACAGTATGGGAGGCACCAGCACACAGTGGTACTGGCCAGGTTGTGGCAGCCACATCACAGTACATAACAACAGTATGGGAGGCACCAGCACACAGTGGTACTGGCCAGGTTGTGGCAGCCACATCACAGTACATAACAACAGTATGGGAGGCACCAGCACACAGTGGTACTGGCCAGGTTGTGGCAGCCACCAACAGCGATCAACAGATCGAATCATCCAAGTTGGCAGTTTTTTGTTTTGTATCTGTGATGGTGAATGTTTGTATGTCATTACTGAAGAGGTGACAGAAGTGTATATGTGAAAACTGAGGGAATTATTTAATAATTAATTCTTATTAAACTAAATGTATATTAAGATGATTTATAAGAATATCTTCTTTGTCTTAACCACTTTAAGTATTTACATCTTTTCACAAAGAATTTCATCAAAATATTGTAACTCTAATTCCGTTTTCTTAAGAAATTTGAAATGATATAATCAAGAATTTTGTTAATTCTCTTACAATAGTTTACAATATGTGTGTGTGTGTTAGTTAGTTACCATTTTGTCCTAGGCACATGTCGATTAGACACTAGGCCTGTTGTATATATATATGTGTGTGTGTGTGTGTGTGTGTGTGTGTGTGTGTAACGAAACACTTCGAAATGTTTCGGCCCCGCCGGGAATTGAACCCGGGCCCTCCGTGCGTGAAGCAAGAGCGCTAGCCACCATGCCATCGGGGCGTGTGTGTGTGTGTGTGTGTGTGTGTGTGTGTGTGTGTGTGTGAAGATGAAAGTTAAAAGTACACACCTGAAGTAAACTTATATGGAATATATAATAATACACAATAAAGAGAGTGCACAGTACTGTCGTACAACTGTCAGCCTGGCTGACTCAGCTGTCATGCTGGCTGACTCAGCTGTCAGCCAGGATGACAGTTGAGTAAGCCAGGATGACAGCTGAGTCATCCTGGCTGACTCAGCAGTCATCCTGGCTGACTCAGCTGTCAGCCAGGCTGACTATACTATCAGCCAGGCTGACTCTACTATCAGCCAGGTTGACTCAGTGACTCGTTTTTACTTTATCATAATTCAAACATTTTCATATTGGTCTATGGGAAATACTTGCAACAAATTGCAAAAGTTGCTATGGAACACAATTATCCATTCGCACAATATATGCTGCTAGTTCACTCACAGCTATTGTAAGGTTTTCTTGCTGACCTGTGTTTCTTAATGATCGTTCACTGTTACGAAATGTTATGGAATGTTTTAGTCAGTGTTGTTGTCATCTGAGTGTCAGTCTCTTCTGGTACTTTTCCAGCTTTGTGTTTTTTTTAATTTTAATGGACAAGTTTCATAACACTTTACATTATTTTTTGCCACCACCTTTATTAAGTCTTTGAGGATTAGTGGAACAGAAGAAGAATTGAGGCTGTGACAAAAAAAATTTTATGTTCTTTGAATGGCCTGGATCAAGATAGTTTTTATTGTGGCTGAAATTAAGTACTAGATTCTATAGTACCAATACAAAAATATTAAACTATGATTGAAATAGGAATGACCTTCACAGTTCCTTCTAAAGTGTGATTCCAAACACTCTCTAAAGTGTGTTCAGGACTGTTGCCTGAAACAGTGTATAACAGAGCCTACCAGAGGTAATAACTTGCTCGATCTAGTATTGTCAAATAAAGAAACCCTCGTAAATAATCTGGAGATCACTGAAGGAAGCACAGCTTAAGGACTGTGAAGGAAGTTTGTGAGGATGTGAAGAAAAGATTTAAGGAGGAATTCTCAAGAGAAGAGAGGAAGATTACCAGAGTGTAGGAGGCAGAGCACACCAGAGGTTACTGGACACAATACACAGCAGGTGAAGAAACTACTGAGTAAGCAAGATACCTAGAGAACATTTGTGCAAGAAAGTACATATCAGCAGGTTTTGAGAGAGTGAACGAAGCACTGAGAGAACCATTAGGAACTATTTTCAGCAGATCACTTGCTACAAGACAGCTGGCAGAGAGATGCAAGACAGCTGGTGCAGTCCCGTCTTTTACGAAAATTCACAAACTGTGTCGCTGACATTCATAGTAAAGTTATGCAGAAGATTATTTAACGAGTAGTGGAGCACCTGGATTGTAGCTGGTTAAACAACACCTGGAATGTAGCAGGATAATAAACAATACCTGGAATGTAGCAGGTTAATAAACAACACCTGGAATGTAGCAGGTTAATAAACAACACCTGGAATGTAGCAGGTTAATAAACAACACCTGGAATGTAGCAGGTTAATAAACAACACCTGAATGTAGCAGGTAATAAACAACACCTGGAATGTAGCAGGTTAATAAACAACACCTGGAATGTAGCAGGATAATAAACAACACCTGGAATGTAGCAGGATAATAAACAACACCTGGAATGTAGCAGGATAATAAACAACACCTGGAATGTAGCAGGATAATAAACAACACCTGGAATGTAGCAGGATAATAAACAACACCTGGAATGTAGCAGGATAATAAACAACACCTGGAATGTAGCAGGATAATAAACAACACCTGGAATGTAGCAGGTTAATAAACAACACCTAGAATGTAGCAGGTTAATAAACAACACCTGGAATGTAGCAGGTTAATAAACAACACCTGGAATGAAGCAGGTTAATAAACAACACCTGGAATGTAGCAGGTTAATAAACAACACCTGGAATGTAGCAGGTTAATAAACAACACCTGGAATGTAGCAGGTTAATAAACAACACCTGGAATGTAGCAGGTTAATAAACAACACCTGGAATGTAGCAGGTTAATAAACAACACCTGGAATGTAGCAGGTTAATAAACAACACCTGGAATGAAGCAGGTTAATAAACAACACCTGGAATGTAGCAGGTTAATAAACAACACCTGGAATGTAGCAGGTTAATAAACAACACCTGGAATGAAGCAGGTTAATAAACAACACCTGGAATGAAGCAGGTTAATAAACAACACCTGGAATGTAGCAGGTTAATAAACAACACCTGGAATGTAGAGGTAATAAACAACACCTGGAATGTAGGTTAATAAACAACACCTGGAATGTAGCAGGTTAATAAACAACACCTGGAATGTAGCAGGTTAATAAACAACACCTGGAATGTAGCAGGTTAATAAACAACACCTGGAATGTAGCAGGTTAATAAACAACACCTGGAATGAAGCAGGTTAATAAACAACACCTGGAATGTAGCAGGTTAATAAACAACACCTGGAATGAAGCAGGTTAATAAACAACACCTGGAATGAAGCAGGTTAATAAACAACACCTGGAATGAAGCAGGTTAATAAACAACACCTGGAATGTAGCAGGTTAATAAACAACACCTGGAATGAAGCAGGTTAATAAACAACACCTGGAATGTAGCAGGTTAATAAACAACACCTGGAATGTAGCAGGTTAATAAACAACACCTGGAATGAAGCAGGTTAATAAACAACACCTGGAATGTAGCAGGTTAATAAACAATCCAAGGAATGAAGCAGGTTAATAAACAACACCTGGAATGTAGCAGGTTAATAAACAACACCTGGAATGTAGCAGGTTAATAAACAACACCTGGAATGTAGCAGGTTAATAAACAACACCTGGAATGAAGCAGGTTAATAAACAACACCTGGAATGAAGCAGGTTAATAAACAACACCTGGAATGTAGCAGGTTAATAAACAACACCTGGAATGTAGCAGGTTAATAAACAACACCTGGAATGTAGCAGGTTAATAAACAACACCTGGAATGTAGCAGGTTAATAAACAACACCTGGAATGTAGCAGGTTAATAAACAACACCTGGAATGAAGCAGGTTAATAAACAACACCTGGAATGAAGCAGGTTAATAAACAACACCTGGAATGAAGCAGGTTAATAAACAACACCTGGAATAAGCAGGTTAATAAACAACACCTGGAATGTAGCAGGTTAATACACAACACCTGGAATGAAGCAGGTTAATAAACAACACCTGGAATGTAAGCAGGTTAATAAACAACACCTGGAATGAGCAGGTTAATAAACAACACCTGGAATGTAGCAGGTTAATAAACAACACCATGGAGATGTAACATGGATTAATAAACAACACCTGGAATGAAGCAGGTTAATAAACAACACCTGAATGAAGCAGGTTAATAAACAACACCTGGAATGAAGCAGGTTAATAAACCTGAATCATAAACCTGGAATGAAGCAGGTTAATAAACAACACCTGGAATGAAGCAGGTTAATAAACAACACCTGGAATGAAGCAGGTTAATAAACAACACCTGAGAATGAAGCAGGTTAATAAACAACACCTGGAATGAGCAGGTTAATAAACAACACCTGGAATGGAAGTTATAACACCTGAATGAATTAATAAACAACACCTGGAATGTAGCAGGTTAATAAACAACACCTGGAATGAAGCAGGTTAATAAACAACACCTGGAATGAAGCAGGTTAATAAACAACACCTGGAATGAAGCAGGTTAATAAACAACACCTGGAATGTAGCAGGTTAATAAACAACACCTGGAATGTAGCAGGTTAATAAACAACACCTGGAATGAAGCAGGTTAATAAACAACACCTGGAATGAAGCAGGTTAATAAACAACACCTGGAATGAAGCAGGTTAATAAACAACACCTGGAATGAAGCAGGTTAATAAACAACACCTGGAATGAAGCAGGTTAATAAACAACAACCAACACGGTTATAGAGAAGTTAAATCCTGCCTCACAAACCTCTTAAAGTTCTGTGACAATGTTAGAGAAGTGAGGTGAGAGGCATGGTTGGGATACTTCCATAGTTTTGAACTGTAAGAAGGATCTTGATGCAGTGTTGATGCACCTTGATGACTATCAAGGTGAACTTTAAATTGTACCCCGAGTATTTAATATAATAATTTACATAACACTGAGGTCGATTTAGAACATATTTTGTATATAATAATAATAATAATAATCATAATAATAATAATAATAATAATAATAATAATAATAATAATAATAATAATAGTAATTTTTTTTTTTTTCAACAAGTCGGCCGTCTCCCACCGAGGCAGGGTGACCCAAAAAGAAAGAAAATCCCCAAAAAGAAAATACTTTCATCATCATTCAACACTTTCACCACACACATACATAATCACTGTCTTTGCAAAGGAGCTGAGATACGACAGCTGAGAATAGTCCCTCCCAGCTGTCACTATCCCAGACCCCTCCTTTAAAGTGCAGGCATTGTACTTCCCATTTCCAGGACTCAAGTCCAACTAAATCAATTAACTGGTTTCCCTGAATCCCTTCACAAAATGTTACCCTGCTCACACTCCAACAGATCGTCATGTCCCAAAACCATTCGTCTCCATTCACTCCTATCTAACACGCTCACACATGCTTGCTGGAAGTCCAAGCCCCTCGCCCATAATACCTCCTTTACCCCTTCCCTCCAACCTTTTCTAGGACGACCCCTACCCCGCCTTCCTTCCCCTACAGATTTATACGCTCTCCAAGTCATTCTACTTTGATATATTCTCTCTAAATGACCAAACCACCTCAACAACCCTTCTTCAGCCCTCTGACAAATACTTTTAGTAACTCCACAACTTCTCCTAATTTTCACATTCGAATTTTCTGCATAATATTTACACCACACATTGCCCTTAGACACGACATCTCCACTGCCTACAAGCCTCCTCCTCGCTGCAGCATTTGCAACCCATGCTTCACACCCATATAAGAGTGTTGGTACCACTATACTTTCGTACATTCCTTTCTTTGCCTCCATGGATAACGTTTTTTGTCTCCACAGATACCTCAACGCACCACTTACATTTTTTCCTTCATCAATTCTATGGTTAACCTCATCCTTCATAAACCCATCTGCTGACACGTCAACTCCCAAATATCTGAAAACATTTACTTCTTCCATAATCCCTCTCTCCAATGTGATATCCATTTTTTCTTTATTTAAATCGTTTGATACCCTCATCACCTTACTCTTATCTATGTTAACTTTTAACTTTCTACATAATAATAATAATAATAATAATAATAATAATAATAATAAAATAATAATAATAATAATAATAATAGGAACTATGCAAGTTTTTCACGTGGAGACTTGACCTGGTGACCTGACTCAACTGTTAGAACTGTCTCGTGGAGACTTGACCTGGTGACCTGACTCAACTGTTAGAACTGTCCCGTGGAGACTTGACCTGGTGACCTGACTTAACTGTTAGAACTGTCCCGTGGAGACTTGACCTGGTGACCTACTGCTGTAGCTAGGAACACTCAGGTGACCTACAGCTGTAGCTAGGAACACTCAGGTGACCTAGTGCTGTAGCTAGGAACACTCAGGTGACCTACTGCTGTAGCTAGGAACACTTAGATGACCTACTGTTGTAGCTACGAACACTCAGGTGACCTACTGCTGTAGCTAGGAACACTCAGATGACCTACTGTTGTAGCTAGGAACACTCAGGTGACCTACTGCTGCAGCTAGGAACACTCAGGTGACCAACTGCAGTAGCTAGGAGCATTCAGGTGACCTACTGCTGTAGTTAGGAACACTCAGGTGACCTACTACTGTAGCTAGTAACACTCCGGTGACCTACTGCTGTAGCAAGGAACACTCAGGGAACCTACTGCTGTAGCTAGGAACACTCAGATGACCTACTGTTGTAGCTAGGAACACTCAGGTGACCTACTGCTGCAGCTAGGAACACTCAGGTCACCTACTGCAGTAGCTAGGAGCATTCAGGTGAGCTACTGCTGTAGCAAGGAACACTCCGGTGTCCTACTGCTGTAGCAAAGAACACTCAGGAGACCTACTGCTGTAGCTAGGAACCCTCAGGTGGCCTACTGCTGTAGCTAGGAACACTCAGGTGACCTAATGCTGTAGCTAGGAACACTCAGGTGACCTACTGCTGTAGCAAGGAACACTCAGGTGACCTACTGCTGTAGCTAGGAACACTCGGGTGACCTACTGTTGTAGCTAGGAACACTCGAGTGACCTAATGCTGTAGCTAGGAACACTCAGGTGACCTACTGCTGTAGCTTGGAACTCTCAGGGGACCTACTGCTGTAGCTAGGAACACTCAGGTGTCCTACTGTTGTCGCTAGGAACACTCAGGTGACCTAATGCTGTAGCTAGGAACGTTCAGGTGACCTAATGCTGTAGCAAGGAACACTCAGGTGACCTACTGCTGTAGCTAGGAACACTCAGGTGACCTACTGCTTTAACTTGGAACACTCAGGGGACCTAGTGCTGTAGCTAGGAATACTCAGGTGACCTACTGCTGTAGCTTGGAACACTCAGGGGACCTACTGCTGTAGCTTGGAACACTCAGGGGACCTACTGTTGTGCCAAGGAACACTGAGGTGCCCACGCAGCAACACCACTACCCCACTCACCAAGCCCACCCAGCAACTCCACCACCCCACTTACCAAGCCCACTCAGCAACACCACCACCCCACTCACCAAGCCCACTCAGCAACACCACACCCCCACTCACCAAGCCACCCAGCAACTCACCACCCACTCACCAAGCCCACTCAGCAACACCACCACCCCACTCACCAAGCCCACTCAGCAACACCACCACCCCACTCACCAAGCCCACCCAGCAACACCACCACCCCACTCACCAAGCCCACTCAGCAACACCACCACCCCACTCACCAAGCACACCCAGCAACTCCACCACCCCACTCACCAAGCCCACTCAGCAACACCACCACCCACTCACCAAGCCCACTCAGCAACACCACCACCCACTCACCAAGCCCACCCAGCAACACCACCACCCACTCACCAAGGCCACCCGGCAACACCACCACCCACTCACCAAGCCCACCAGCAACACCACCACCCACTCACCAAGCCACCCAGCAACACCACCACCCCACTCACCAGCCCACCTCAGCAACACCACCACCTCCACTCACCAAGCCCACCCAGCACACACCACCACCTCACTCACCAGGCCCACCCAGCAACACCACCACCCACTCACCAAGGCCACCCGGCAACACCACCACCCACTCACCAAGGCCACCCGGCAACACCACCACCCACTCACCAAGGCCACCCGGCAACACCACCACCCACTCACCAAGGCCACCCTGCAACACCCACCCACTCACAGCCACCCGCAACACCACCACCCACTCACCAGCCACCCAGCAACACCACCACCCACCACCAGGCCACCTGCACACCACCACCCACTCACCAAGCCATCCCAGCACCACCACCACCCAACTCACCAAGCCACCCGCAACACCACCACCCACACCAAGCCTACCGCCACACAATCACCCAGCCCACTAGCACACCACTCACCCAGCCACCCACAGCACACCACCACCCACTCACCAAGCCACCCAGACACCACCACCACTCACCCACCCGCACACCCCACTCACCCACCCAGACACAACTCATCCACCCAGCTCAGCCACCCTAGACACACTCATCCACCCAGCTCACCAAGCCACCCAGCACAACTCACCACCCAGCTCACCGCCACCCAGACCAACCACCACCCAGCTCACCACACCAGGACACACCACCACCCACTCACCACCCCAGCAACACCACCACCCACTCACCAAGCTCACCGGCACCACCCTACGACACACTCATCCACCCAGCACACCACCCAGACACAACTCATCCGCACACCAGCCACCCACCCCAGACCAGCAACTCATCCACCCAGCTCACCCACCCAGACACACCACTCATCCACCCAGCCACCCAGCACCACACAACTCATCCACCCAGCCACCCACCAGACACACTCATCCACCCAGCTCACCACCCAGACACAACTCATCCACCCAGCTCACCCAACCACCCAGCACCAACTCACCACACCACACTGACACTCATCCAGCACCACCCTAGACACAACTCATCCACCCAGCTCACCCACCCTAGACACAACTCATCCACCCAGCACCCACCCTAGACACAACTCCATCCCAGCACCACCAGAACACCATCCGCCACCACCCAGACACAACTCATCCACCCAGCTCACCCACCCTAGACACAACTCATCCACCCAGCTCACCCACCGCACACACAACTCATCCACCCAGCGCACCCACCCTAGACACAACTCATCCACCCAGCGCACCCACCCTAGACACAACTCATCCACCCAGCTCACCCACCCTAGACACAACTCATCCACCCAGCTCACCCACCCTAGACACAACTCATCCACCCAGCCACCCACCCTAGACACAACTCATCCACCCAGCTCACCCACCCCTAGACACAACTCATCCACCCAGCTCACCCACCCTAGACACAACTCATCCACCCAGCTCACCCACCCTAGACACAACTCATCCACCCAGCCACCCACCCTAGACACAACTCATCCACCCAGCTCACCCACCCTAGACACAACTCATCCACCCAGCTCACCCACCCTAGACACAACTCATCCACCCAGCTCACCCACCCTAGACACAACTCATCCACCCAGCTCACCCACCCTAGACACAACTCATCCACCCAGCTCACCCACCCTAGACACAACTCATCCACCCAGCTCACCCACCCTAGACACAACTCATCCACCCAGCTCACCCACCCTAGTCACAACTCATCCACCCAGCTCACCCACCTTAGACACAACTCATCCACCAAGCTCACCCACCCTAGACACAGCTCATCCACCCAGCTCACCCACCCCAGACACAACTCATCCACCCAGCTCACCTACCCTAGGCACAACTCATCCATCCAGCTCACCCACCTTAGACACAATTCACTCACCCAGCTCACCCACCCTAGACACAACTCATCAACCCAGCTCACCCACCCTAGACACAACTCGTCCACCCAACTCACCCACCCTATACACAACTCATCCACCCAGCTCACCCACCCTAGACACAACTCATCCACCCTGCTCACCCACCCCAGACACAACTCATCCACCCAGCTCACCCACCCTAGACACAACTCATCCACCCAGCTCACACACCCTAGACACAACTCATCCACCCAGCTCACCCACCCTAGACACAACTCATCCACCCAGCTCACCCACCCTAGACACAACTCATCCACCCAGCTTACCCACCCTAGACACAACTCATCCACCCAGCTCACCCACCCTAGACACAACTCATCCACCCAGCTCACCCACCCCAGACACAACTCATCAACCCTACAATTCATCACTCATCCAGCAACTTACTCACACTCAAACATAAATAAAAAAAACTTAAAACATCCAAACACAGAATGATCTAAACCACACAAACACAAACATGGAACAACAACCACACAACTCATCTGAGAACAACCACACATACCATTTAACCAAGAACCACTCACCTGCACCTATCCAGGCAAACACATGCACAGAAACGTTGCAGAGGCAGAAATACAACAGAAAATCCTTAAATTAACCATTCAACCACCGACCCACAGAGAAGAACACCAGGCAACCTCTGGAAAACCATACAGTAACCACTCAACCACGAAGTCTCAGAACAACCAACACACAAGCACAACCACAGCACAACCCATACAGGAACACAGAACAACCCATTTTCCCCCCACAAACCACATGGAAGAACTATAGCGCAAACACATAACCACCTCACAAAAACACAGAAACACAGAGACCACAAAGGCCACTACTCAACACACAACACAAAAATATAAATCTTCCCTCCAGGAAGAGGTTTCAACGCCACACAGACAGGAAGCCAGAGTCTTCAATCAAAGAAACAGAAACAAGAGGCCAGAGACCGGGATAGAAAACAGCATAAAGAACCAAGGATAAACAAAAACAGGACAGAGAACTAGACACATGTAGAAGCTCAGAGCCCAAACAAATGTAAACAAGACAGAAACAGTGAGTGTCAGCCAGGAACACTCAGGTGAGGTCAGTGGTGCGTCCTGACTACTACATCAAGAAGGTTTGTACTAAGTCAAGCAAAAAACTATTATTAAACAACTCCAGCGACTAACAAAGAAAACATTGTTTTCATAATATCATTCAAGAGAAAAGAGAATATTTAGCTATTATAATCTCTTGTTCTAATAAATTATACAACTATTTCTCAAAAAACGACTTACATAAATGAAAAAGCCTTCGTCAAGACACAGGGAAGACCTGGCGTCAGTTGCCACCTAAGATGTTACAACACAAGTCTTTTGAAATAAGGAGAAGCGAGTTTTGTGTATAGCGTTATGGTTGTTTATGTGTTTCTTGTGTTACAGAACATTAACAATACTAGAAACACTGCCTCCATCTACACCCTGTCATATGCATTTTTAAATCAATAAATACTGAAATTTTTCTTAACAAGTTTCACTACGATCTTCTGCTTAGAAGAGGAAACTTCATTCAACATTTCGGTTTCTTCTGAATCTTTATCAAGCAGAGATAATTGTTCAGTACAGAAAGAGACGTTATCTACACTTCTCTCTCCACTTTTGGATTAATTGTGAATTATTCCAGCCACAGTATTGCGTCTTTTGTTGTTCACTTTGTTTAATGTAAACACTATATTCACGTGTCACTTTCCCCTTTCCAATTCCACTTTTTTCCTTAGTTAATCGTACTTTGGACATAAGAATTATAAAAAGCTTTGCAACGTAAGGACAAAGAGGGAGGAAGGAAACTCTACATAGACAATCTCTTCCTTGGAGACCAAGACGGAGGAATATTTATGCGGTGGGCGACTAATATATGTGAATAACCATAAAGGTTAACTAGTGGAGTTTCACAAACATTGGTTAAAGTCAGGGAAGCTTTCAGCGGTCTGGACCTCCATTAATGCATTGCAATGATTTGATAAAAAAAAAACTCCAAAGAGCGAAACGTTTTCACAATAAAACCTTGTTCTGCACCTGCGACCTTTCTGCAGCATTGGAATTTGTGTGGACGTCGAGCACAACACTGAGCTGACCTTCACAAACACTGAAAGTTTGGTTTACTTCTTGCAGTTGGTAACACTGAGGCCTGAGACCAGTGAACTGTGACTTGGATTTTAGATCTAAATTCAAGAACCTGGGACCTGGGTCTCTTGAGACCTGAGACCTGGGAATTAAAACCTTGGACCTGGGACGTGTAGCCATGTATAAATTTAGAAAACCAGTCTTTTGAGAATGTAAGTGAATTTGTTATGTGAGTGCATAAGAGAGAGAGAGAGAGAGAGAGAGAGAGAGAGAGAGAGAGAGAGAGAGAGAGAGAGAGAGAGAGAGAGAGAGAGAGAGAGAGAGAGAGAGAGAGAGAGAGAGAGAGAGAGAGAGAGAGAGAGAGAGAGAGAGAGAGAGAGAGAGAGAGAGAGAGAGAGAGAGAGAGCTGTGGTAATATTGCCAAGTCTTATTTTTTATGGATAGGAGAATGAGTGTTTCTTCTGGACGAGTGAGTGAGTGAGTCATTCCCCGCAGATGTTTGAAGTGTAAATAACAGCAGTGGTAGAGAGCGGGGGTAGCAGCAAGGGCAGAAACAGCAGTGGTAGCACAGTTCTCTCAGTGGTACCACAGTGCTCTCAGTGGTGCTGACAGTGACAATAACCAACAGTGGTAAACACATCAGTGGTAGCACAGTGCTCTCAGTGGTAGCACAGTTCTCTCAGTGGTACCACAGTGCTCTCAGTGGTGCTGACAGTGACAATACCCAACAGTGGTAAACACATCAGTGGTAGCAGAGTGCTCTCAGTGGTAGCAGAGTGCTCTCAGTGGTGCTGACAGTGACAATAACAGTGGTAAACACATCAGAGGTAGCACAATGCTCTCAGTGGTAGCACAGTTCTCTCAGTGGTACCACAGTGCTCTCAGTGGTGCTGACAGTGACAATACCCAACAGTGGTAAACACATCAGTAGTAGTACAGTGCTCTCAGTGGTGCTGACAGTGACAATAACAGTGGTAAACACATCAGTGGTAGCACAATGCTCTCAGTGGTAGCACAATGCTCTCAGTGGTAGCACAGTTCTCTCAGTGGTAGCACAGTGCTCTCAGTGGTACTGACAGTGACAATAACAGTGGTAAACACATCAGTGGTAGCACAGTGCTCTCAGTGGTGCTGACAATGACAATAACAGTGGTAAACACATCAGTGGAAGCACAGTGCTGTCAGTGGTGCTGACAGTGACAATAACAGTGGTAAACACATCAGTGGTAGCACAATGCTCTCAGTGGTAGCACAGTTCTCTCAGTGGTAGCACAGTGCTCTCAGTGGGGCTGACAGTGACAATACCCAACAGTGGTAAACACATCAGTGGTAGTACAGTGCTCTCAGTGGTGTTGACAGTGACAATAACAGTGGTAAACACATCAGTGGTAGCAGAGTGCTCTCAGTGGTGCTGACAGCGACAATAACAGTGGTAAACACATCAGAGGTAGCACAGTGCTCTCAGTGGTGCTGACAGTGACACTAACAGTGGTAACCAAGTCACTGGTAGCACAGTGCTCTCAGTGGTGCTGACAGTGACAATAACAGTCGTAAACACATCAGAGGTAGCACAGTGTAGCACAGAAAAGAGGCACTAAACTATAGACCGGTGTCACTTACATGTATAGTGTGCAAGGTCCTGGAGAAAATCATCAGGAAAAGAATGGTGGAGCACCTGGAGCTGAACAGGATAATAAACACCAGACAGTACGGATTCCGGGAAGGCAAATCCTGTGTAACAAACCTCCTAGAGTTCTATGATAAAGTAACAGAGGTAAGGCAAGAGAGAGAGAAGGGTGGGTTGATTGCATTTTCCTGGACTGCAGGAAGGCCTTTGACACAGTTCCTCATATGAGATTAGTAAAGAAGTTGGAAGAACAATCATGTATAACAGGAAGGGCACTGGAATGGATCAGGGAATACCTCACAGGGAGGCAACAACGGGTCAAGGTGCGAGATGAGGTATCACAGTGGGCGCCTGTGACGAGCGGCGTACCGCAGGGGTCAGTCCTAGGACCAGTGTTATTCTTGGTATATGTAAACGACATGACGGATGGGATAGACTCAGAAGTGTCTCTGTTCGCAGATGATGTGAAATTAATGAGGAAAATCACATCGGAAGAGGACCAAGCAGGACTTCAAACAGACCTGGACAAGCTTGACATCTGGTCTAGCAACTGGCTTCTCGAATTCAATCCCACCAAATGCAAAGTCATGAAGATCGGAGAAGGGCAAAGAAGACCGTTGACAGAGTACAGGCTAGGCGGACAAAGACTACAAACCTCGGCAAAGGAGAAAGACCTTGGGGTGAGTATAACGCCAAGCACGTCTCCGGAGGCACACATCAACCAGATAACGGCGGCAGCATATGGGCGACTGGCAAACCAAAGATTAGCGTTCCGTTACCTTAACAAGGAATCGTTCAAGACACTGTACACCGTGTACGTCAGGCCCATACTAGAATATGCAGCACCAGTCTGGAACCCACACCTGGTCAAGCACGTAAAGAAACTAGAGAAAGTGCAAAGGTTTGCGACAAGGTTAGTTCCACAACTCAGGGGTCTGTCCTATGAAGAAAGGTTGAGGAAATAGGACTAACAACACTGGAGGAAAGAAGGGTCAGAGGAGACATGATAACGACATACAAAATACTGCAGGGAATCGACAAGGTAGACAGTGACAGGATGTTCCAGAGAGAGAACACAGAAACAAGGGGACACAACTGGAAGCTGAAGACTCAGATGAGTCAAAGGGATGTTAGGAAGCATTTCTTCAGCCACAGAGTAGTCAGGAAGTGGAATAGTCTAGAGAAAGATATAGTGGAGGCAGGAACCATACATAGTTTTAAGACGAGGTATGATAAAGCTCATGGAGCAGGGAGAGCAGAGACCCAGTAGCGGACAGCGAAGAGGCGGCGCCAGGAGCTGAGTCTCGACCCCTGCAACCACAATTAGGTGAGTACAATTAGGTGAGTGCTCTCAGTGGTGCTGACAGTGACAATAACAGTGGTAACCACGTCACTGGTAGCACAGTGCTCTCAGTGGTGCTGACAGTGACAATAACAGTGGTAAACACATCAGTGGTACCACAGTGCTGGCAGTGGGTCTGACAGTGACAATAACAGTGGTAAACACATCAGTGGTAGCACAGTGCTCTCAGTGGTGCTGACAGTGACAATAACAGTGGTAAACACATCAGTGGTAGCACAGTGCTCTCAGTGGTGCTGACAGTGACAATAACAGTGGTAAACACATCAGTGGTAGCACAGTGCTCTCAGTGGTGCTGACAGTGACAATAACAGTGGTAAACACATCAGTGGTAGCACAGTGCTGTCAGTGGTGCTGACAGTGACAATAACAGTGATAAACACATCGCTGTTGTCACTGGTGATGGTAGATAGTCAAACCTGGGTTGTAAAATCCGTATAGTTATATACAAAATTGTCTTCATTTTCATAACAGGCCTACTTAATGTCATTAATATTTGGAACGCTGATTCTAAATGTAATATCACTTTTTTTCATAATGTAGTTATAATTAACAGGTAAATATTATTTATTGATTTTTACTTTTTATTGCTGGTCTATAATCTTTATTGACTGCCGCCCAATGTATGGGTATGAGGCGCGTAATAAAATTTTCAATCTAAATGAATGCTCTGAAAATAATAATTTTATACACACGCACATACACACACACAAACATACATACACACACACATATACACACACACATACACACACACACAAACATACATACACACACATACACACACACACACACACACACAAACTTACATACACACACACACGCCCCGATGGCATGGTGGGTAGCGCTCTTGCTTCACGCACGGAGGGCCCGGGTTCAATTCCCGGCGGGGCCGAAACATTTCGAAGTGTTTCGTTACACACACACACACATACATACACACACACATACATACATACAACAGGCCTAGTGTCTAATCGACATGTGCCTAGGACAAAATGGTAACTAACACACACACACACACACACACATACACACACACACACACACATAAACACACACACACACAGTCAGGCACAGCAGTCACGCGCGTTTTGAGCTCCGCTAAATTGGGTCGTATTGGGTGGTCCTAGGGGTAATCCGAGTGCAACAAACAGGCGTGGGCATAGGCTAAAGTGTCATACTCATTTAAAACCAAAAAGCAGGGAAATACGAGTGATCCCAGAGGAAGAAAACACAGTAAATAGTGGAAGTGCCAGTGAGGGGAGGCGTTGATAGGCCTAACAGTGGTTGCCACACAGCAGGAAGTCGAGAATTTATCGTAGTGAACTATAATGCAGTGGGGAGCATATCTACTGGAGGCACCCAAGAAAGGAAGATAAGTGCAAGGCAAGCAGTGAACAATACGGTGATTGCATAAAGTGAGCCCAATAGAAAAGAAACGAAGAGGTAGTACCCAGCAGTACCCAGCAGGGCGCCACGCCAGGAGAATACCCACAGCAGACATCGAATGTAATGTACAAATTCCTAGTTGTGGTTTGCAGGTTTGCAGGTTTCTGGCCCTGAGTTGCTGAAGCTGTGGGACAAACCCTGCTCGTAGGAGCTGAATTCATAGTATAGTTCATAGTTCGGAAGACAAGTCAGGGCGCAGGGCTACCAACCAAATGTACACACGTGTACGCACGCACACACACATACACTTGAAGTAGTCAGGATATAGACATAGTACCATACAATTGTTCGTGTAGTAGCAACAATATTATTACCAGTTTATAAGTAGCAACTTTTAGTAGCAGTGCTTAGTAAGATTACAGAATTAGATTTACAATAGATAAACACTGTGGAAGAGGTGCCAAGACGCACACACACACGTACACACTTGAAATAGTCAGGGTGTAGTAGACCATACAGCTGTTCTTGTATTAGCAATTATATTTTTATCAGTTATATAGGAAGTAGTATTATTTTGAGTTTTGTAGCTAAGTAAGGTAGGAAGAAAATTCAAATACGTGGGCGGAGCGCAGGCGCGGTGAGCCAGAGGTAAACATACACACGCACACACAGTGAGGACAGGCGCACACACACACGTACACACATACACTCAGTTAGGCCTAGCATTGACCAGTAGACCACTACCCATTTCCTACAAACCCTGTAATCCTCCCACGCTCACACACACACACACACACACACACATACGCTCACACACACGCACACACTCTCTCTATACCCTCTATACCCTTTGGTATCACTATCCAGTTATAGAACTAGTACTAGCAAAATCCTAGATTAATATTAGGAGAGTAGCCAACTAGTACTAGCAAAATCCTAGATTATTTTAGGAGATTAG